>JXWZ01008093.1:0-15225 GCA_000956215.1 Anopheles farauti No. 4
CTTACCATTACATACGTCACTATTGAGAAAGAAAATAATATATTTGTACTTCTCACCTATCGATGTCTTTCTTGTATCCAGAAAAACTAGTGCCCTGATGTATTTTTTTTTCATTTTATAGCACTCCACATGCATTCAGACAAACAAGGTAGTGTAGAAATCTTCGACATGATTAATTCGATAAACCCTTTTCGGCCGACATTCTCATTCACATAGGTACGCGATATGATAGGAAAAGCAGCAACTTCGTCTATCGTAAAGTTCCTTTAAAAATTTACAATCAGAGATTCTTGCTGAGCTCTACCTTCCTAGCATCTATACCACTGTTAGAAGATACTAATAAAATCACGCAATTCAATGAGCAAGCAATCCATATTTGTTTAGTAAATTTACATATAAACTTAACATATCTTTTTACATTTTAATTTAATTTAAATTTTAAAGATATACAGTCATCTTATCTGCTGATTGTAACGTATTCCAACTAGGATAATAAAATGGTAGACTAAAACTGTTCAAATAAATGTTTAAACAGACATTTATTACACACTGAGAATGACTTTTTGCTTATTTTATACAAATACTTTATATGGGGTATGTTCATTGAATTGAGGCCTATAACATTCCGATAAATTTATACAATCTTTTTTGTCTAATGTTTTTATATTTCTTGGTTGATTTGGAAGCAATACAACTACAATGTCTCATCACAAAAATATTTGCACTGCTAGTCACTTTAATTGGAACATCTAGCTACAGGATTGGAAATTGATCACATAAATTTAAAGAAAAAAATGCTATTCTCTCAGAGTTATTTGACATTATACAAAGTTGCCTAACCTGAAGGCATACATCTCCTGTCATGTATGACTTTTGTTAACGTGATTATACCTTTAGCTAGATAGTTCAATGAAGCTTATGACTAAACGTTCCTATTGAGAATAGGACCCACAACGAATATTGTGCAGCCCATGAATTTGCACACCTAACTATCCTACATCCCCTTTAAAAGTCAATAACATTATAAATAAACAATAAATATGGATGTATGATATTTGCAATGTTATGCTTCTCAAAGTTGTGATATTAATTTAAAATGTAAGTATCATGTAGTTAACCCTTGCTTCAAATGAAACTAAAGTAATTGGTTTATTTATTTTAAATTTGTTAAATAATTTGCACCATTTGTAACGCTTACAGTACCGACTGAAGATAGCGTTTAAGATGAATTCTATATGAAAGTTTTATAACCGTTGCATTTCACCTTATTCATGCGTATTTGTGTTAAAAAAAGGTCCGCGCCAGGAGTAAACGAATTATGCTTTTGATTTTTGGCATATTTTTTGCAATCCAAAGCTGCACAAGCAAAAGGCGCACCTAAAGGCAGGAAAAGTATACTTCCAAAATCATGAAGGTAGTAAACGTAACGTAACAAAATGTGGAAAATATAAACAACCACCGATAGCACGCGTCGCATTGGCACGATACTTTGATATTAAATATGGGACAAGAGTTTCATCAGGAGGACCCGTTGGAATCGCATCGAAATCAATCTAATAAGCAAGTGTAACTATTGAGTATCAATTTGACGCAATGCGAAGTTGTGGTTGATTAATATGTTTCGCGCAACGCCAAAAATTGTGCAAACAAACATTCATTCAGTAGCGAACCGGCGTCCAACAGCCCGTTGTTTCGTCTCGTCGAAAATAATGCGGATTATTATTGCGAAAGACAGTGACTGCTGGGAATTGGTTATCCTGGATGTATCTAAGAGTGGCACGAACCTACGAATGAATTTGTAGAAAAAAAAACATATAAATATTGTTCGACTGTACACGTACATGTAGTGCATGACTTACTTGCATGGCAAAGTGTGGTGGTTCCACATCGGGGCTTGTTGATAAATGTTTCAAAATAAATTCATCACTTTGTGCTAACCATAGATCCACACCACGTAATGGGTCGTAGTTGAATGGGCCAATCCGTAGCATTCCGACCGCTGAGTCATATATATCAAGCACCTGGGGGAAAATGGTTTAAGATAAAATCTGTTACAATCACTCAACTCAAACATCACATTGATCCACAGTTTACATTAGAATAACGTACCTGATGGCTACCAGTAAAATATCGTGCATTTCGCAGTGGAAGATCTGGGCCCTTATCCGGGAATGTAGCGGGGAATATCTCACCCGTCTTAATGTTAACACCCACTCCGTATATAATTGGCCAATTTATATCATCGCGCACAATCGTGTTCAGCTCACCAACACAAGCTTGCGTTAGGTCAATCTCCAGTGGATGCTTATGGAACGATTCTAAAAAACATAAAATGAAAGCAAACGTTAAATTTTCAAATAAATTACATTTAATAAAAAAATAAATTGATATTTAATTCGTACATATCACAAACACTGAACATATGTTATTAGTCCTCTTTTACTCTCTGTGAATTGCATCATGATAATGCACCTGTCCATAATCAATGGGACTGTTCTTTTAAGGCAGTAATAATTACAATCTGAGCAATAAGTATTAGAGCAGATAAAAAATATTTACTACAAAAATTGTATATTTCCATCTTAATCTTTTCCCTTTTGTGTTTGCCTTCTCGTTTTGAAAACGAGAGGGACTCGGAAGTGAGGTGTAGAAGAATTTTGATGATCTTGCTTGCAAAATTACCGTTAAAATTTTACCATAATTTTTTTTCACTAAGTAACGAAGTTATGCGAACATTAAAATTTAAAACTAAATAACTCAGGAATAACTTGCTATGATTCTTCGCATTCAATTTTCAAATGATTTCAAATGCCAGGAAATTAAATTTATAGCTAATGCAACTGAACTTCAACCTGTAAATCACTCATAAATATTACAAATCTTACGAAGATTGTAAATTACATATGAACCGTTTCGAGCTGATTCCAACACTATACCATGTTCATTCAGAACAATCTCATATATATGCTGTTACTACACACGAAAAGATCCATCTATCTTGTCTGCTCGCCATGCAGGCACCGTGGCGAACACTAGTTGATTGGTGTCAATTTTTTGATTTAATTATTTTCTAATTGACCTTTTGTCAGAGCTCTACTGACAGAAGCGGTTTTATAGCGTTCCTTCTGCAGGAAATAAGTGACCACGCTAGTTTGCACTTGATTGAATTAAGTGGCCATTAGAATAAAGCAACCCGTCGCCGGGGGAGAGTTTTCATTCATATTTGTTCGAACAAGACTCGTAAGACGTAAGGAAGCTACAATCCATTACTATGTCTTTCGTTTTTTTTCTTCGTTCGAAGCGGTGTTAATGTAATACTCTCTTCTTTGGGGAGATGATGTTATGCTTTCTTCATCATTCATTCTATGGGATATTTATCAGAAGACTTCAATTGAAAGTATAATTCTTCATTCAATTAAGATCGTAAGAAGCGTTTCACCCCCACAAAAGCAAAAGTGACGAATAAAGCTTGTAGAGAGGGGATTGATGTACCGAAAAAAGAGACAAACCAGCTTACGGGTGATTAACACTTCTTATGAGTTCCGTCCCCACTACGGTAAACCCTTATACTACGCTAACCATCACCACAATTAGTTCTGGTGGTTGGCATAGGCTTCAAAACATCACCAGCATACACACATAGCCGACATGCTTTTAAGGAGTAGTTGCATGCGCTCACTGTGGGAGATATATGCATGACCCACTCCGATGTCGTTCCGTTGGTCAATTATAATTTACGAGATGTTACAATCACTATAATTAAATTTCTTGCACCGCCTAGTGTGGCATGGTGAAGGCAAATGATAAACACCCGATCGCGAACAAGTTTCGTCTCGAATGATGAATGAGAATCAAGAATCGTACACCCTCGGAGCTGGATACGTGTAATAAATATCATGTCGGCAGACTCAACAGCGCATTACGACATGTACTTTGGGTGATTATCGTGTACTTACGTGGGAATCTGCCAACTAAGCGGACACCATAGAATAAATAATTTCAGTTCGAAATTGATTAGTTGTTGTCTCGCAGAATAATGGCTGTATGATAAAGTATTTTAATGTTAGATAATTTTGATTTCATGAGGTAAATTTAACAAATCAAAACGAAGATTTAAAACAAAAAAGGAGTTTATGATACACGACTTTTGCATCTGACCATGACAATATAAATCATGAACTAAATAATTAAAATTAATCAATACTAAGAACTGAATATTTCAAGCAGTCCATTAGTCAAAAAAAAAAAGAAGACTACTACTACACTTAAAAGCACCGCCGTTACGGAAGAGTGTAGTTAACACATAAAAATGGACCAATTAATAAAGCTAAATTGAAGCAACCCTGATTTTCCCCAAACGCAACCGGATAAGCTTGATTATCGATACTACAAAGGGAGAAAGGGAGAAACGGTGATTTGATATGATGCTAGAATTTTTGGTGTTTTTCCATCACCATCATAAAGTGAAATAGTCAGTACTGGGTCTACTGGATCCATGTGATCCTGCTCTTTTTTTCTTTTTCCCCAGCAGCTCCCTCATCAACGAACGTAGCACACGAAAGACCAGCAATTTGGCGATAAAGCAAGATGCATCCAAGGGGAAAGCAAAAGCAAAGCAGGAATTACTAATGGCGTTACCTAATCTTTTTCTATAATCAATTTATAGACCATCTATCGTCCAGTGGGATTTTCTGGAGGACGATTTTCACAAGCTCTGGTTGCATTTAAGCTCAAACCAGTGTCGATAGACTACTCTCGATGCCCCGATGGAGGGAACTGCTTCATTGTAGCATCATTAAATTTTGACTAAGCTTTATTAGAGATTGATTTTTGGAAGGTATCATGGATAGAGTCGAGTCATATTTATACCCCACGCTGCTCATATGTGAACTCTTGTGTAGCCAGGTTTTGGGGTAGATATTAATTATTCGAACCTTATACCGCTTGGGGAAAAACATTGATACGAATGAACGTTCCAGATCTGCATGGCAGCATTGTAATGATAAATGATTATCATTCTCGTTCCATGATAGAAATTGACAGGCACGCAAAACACATGATTTTTTTCTATTTTTTATGAAGCATGTTGGGAAAGAGTAAAGAATGAAGACGAAATATTTAAGCAATTAGTCAATGAAATTATGAAGATTGATCATAACAATTAAACACTCTGTATTTGCAAACATAGATGATATACATATATTATTTACTTATTCCTGGCTTTACATACAACGAAAAGGGTCACACTTTAATCGAGCGTTATGGAAGATCAAGGCACCAACAAACGAGGTAGATAAAAACGTTTGAACAAGGCAGTACCAATAACAAAAACCATACATTTCCAATTAATCCCGAGGAAGATCATGACCGTTCCGATAGATTTCGAAGCTATAGGTATGCCGCCGGGCGGTTATGTATCGATGATGAATCATAGAGCAAGTGATTCACTATAGCTACGCTAAGTTTGAGCGAGCAAAGAGCGCTATTTTATCGCTTTATGGACACTAAACGCCAAGTATTCGCCACCTCTGACCAACGCAACTCCTAAGCGAATAGTTTCTGCAAACAGACGTGCAATGGACACGAGGGTGTCGTGGTGAAAGATAGCCTCGAGGAGTTGGATAGCTAGAGAAATTCCACACCTTCCACAAAGCACTATTTGCCATTTGTATTTTGCTAGAGAGAAACGGACAGGGTGCATGATTCGAGTCACGTATTCATATGTTTGACCAGCTGCGATTCGATCGGGTTAATGGTATGGGGGCAACCTGGACCATCGTTGGATGTAAAACTGTAAAACTCTTTATTGCTATCCATTTTAAGACACTTACGCATAATGTTACTGAACAGATCCTCTGCATAGCCCTGTGCATCGCTAAAGCCTCCAATGAGCTGTAGTTCGATCCGACCTTCGGGGTACCCAAATGCGAGTTCCTGAACGCGGGCCACCATTGCCGATACAGCTTCATCCGTTCCATTGCCATCCAGATGTGCTAGTGCGATTGCTCCCGATCCTGTTGATGGAATTGGAGAGGGTAGTTGGAAATGTAAGATATATTTTTTAATATGAAGTTCATGACACATAAATGATACATTTGCAAAGACTGGTATTTTTGCAAAGACTAAAAAATTTTCCAAATTTTAACTAAAATTTTTAAACTTTTGATAAACATTTTTTTTTGCAATCATAGTTATAATCTATCATTCAGCTTTCAGATTAATAAGATAAAACTTTTGTATACTTCTGCATTCCCACATTTGATGAAATCCTTTATTTATTTATTTTTTATTTTTAAAAAATTTAAACAATTCCTTACCTGAGTGTCGCACTACTACAATAATACAAGTGGTTGCATCGTCAGACCCAATTATGTTTACGTTTCGATCATGTGGGGCGACCGCTGCCATTTCGCGTTGACACACATAGAGCAAGCCTGGTGCACTGACCTGTCGGGAAGAATCAATAAGTTGAAAACTATAGAACGTTCGGAAATCAGATTTGTTTTGAAAGATAAAACAAACATCTGCACAAAAGTGATACGAACCGTTTTTGTTGGAATCGAAAGAAGTTGGGTTGCCGTTTCGCGATAGACGGGATGCTCTAAGAACAGTGCATGAGTGTTGATAGGACGTTCGTCCTGTATGACTCCGTTTAGCACTAGTACCATGATGAGTACCAGTTATACTACTTGAATTGTTATATACACTAAATTGTTGATAGACAAGAACACGGACCCGACCCAACGAAAGTTTGCTAGGTTTACTTCCGGCGTGTGTCTGTAAAGAAATATAAAACAGATAAAATGAGTGAAAGTCCTTTTGAGATAGCGATCTTGACGAATGTTGACAGATGTGAAAAAAATCGACATTAACCATCGCTTTGGAGCTGCAGAGAGGCTACTCCATGCAAATGACACAGAGGAACGATACAATACGATATGATCACAGTCTTCGTATGGTTTTGATTTGATGTTATGATTAATCATTCATGTCTCGAATGCGGCGGCACTCTATGAAAATCTATGATTTTAACGATGTAGATTACGTCGATGGTAGTGATGATGATGATGATGATGCAAACGAGTCACCTGCGAGGTCGACGCATCAATTCCCTTTCAGATGAAGCCGAGGCGTAAACGTACTGCTTCGATCCGTTTTGACATTTTATGCTACAATGGATCTACAACAGTGTTCAAAGTTTGACGACGTACCGGAACCGAGAAGACACGAAAGAAGAGCCCAGGTGGTTTGTAGTGTTCGACGCAACTTTTCACACACCCGGCGCACCCTTGGTCGGTCCAGGCTGTCATACTGCGTTTTGATGCTTGATTAAATTATAGAGATTATACGATGGGTGCGGGATACTGGGATTCAGCGATTTTTGCCTCGGCCCGGGTAACCATGGTAATCGTATGAGTGATGCTTGCATGCAGCATACTGTCCTTCAGCCCAGTATGGTACCGCCGCCTGATTCATTGGGCGATCGTTGGACTAGCTGAATGTGTCTCTTCACACCGGGACTCCCGACGATCCGGTCTCGCCTTGCCTTTGTCGAACGTACATGATGAAGGATGATTAATGATAAACCATCTTCCGCTCACGGGCGCAAACGACGACGCACACGCTTCGATTTGAAGCCCTATGGGTCCTATGATCGTTGCGTTGCCTATTTTCTGCCTCTTTTGTGAGAAAAAAGACACTATCTTCCACCTTTTCACTCCCACAACTTCCTCTCTTTGACTCCTTTTGCCCCCCCCTTCTCTTATATCCAATACTTTGCAAAGCCGCCGGCATAAGTAACGATCGTCAGTGGGACAGTAGTGTATTATCTTAAAAGATGGACATCTTATGAATGGGAAAATAGATACAGGATGTAATACCAATAGAAATCATAATTCACAGCGCAGCATTTCTCTTGCTTGCTTTTCTTTGCGGCCTTTAAATTATCCGCCACCCGGCGACTTCCATTCGTCAAAAGATGCTTGTCTGAGGGGCAAATGATCGATGCAGTGTTCACGGGAATAGGTGCGTCTAGTAATTTTAACACACTGCAAACGCCTGATAGAGTTTTGCAACGTTAAAGCGCTGGTGTAATACAATACAAATAGTACCCACATCATTATGTCGGTGTAGTCGTCGTCTTCGTCCTTCGTGCACTTCGTTAGATGAACGATCAAATGAGTGCATTGTTGGTTAGCTGGCTTATTCATTTTTTTTCTTTTACCTGCGCACTCGGCGAACCGTAATTGCACAAAGCACCCAGTCGGAACTACATTAAAGAAGTGCGCAACAAAGTCTAAAGGTTTTGCAATGGGATTTCTTTATGACCACATCAAATACTACACAATCGATTGAATGCTATAGTGAGAATGATGGGGTTTCTTGAGCACGAAACTTGAGTTTTTGAAGTAGCTTCTCATTGTCATAATGTCCTACCCCGGGAATCGGTTAAATAAACGTTTTTAATTTAAAAAACAGATCGTTTAATTTAGCATCCAATAATTATCTGCAATAATTTACAGACTGTAGCAACCATAATACTTAGATTATGGTTACATTGAGTTACTGGACTTTAATATTATTTGTTATTTAAACAAGCAAAAAAAAACCCATTTGGATGGTTCAAACACTTTGCACTTGGAGGAAGCAACGGTTTGTATCTAAAATCTACTTCACGTGGTGCTCCCGAGAAAACAATTAAATCTATCGTCGCCATTAAAGTATCAAGATCGTCATCATCAATTGATCGTGTCCATTCAGCAAGAATTGGCAAAGTTGAGATGGTAGCGCTATTTGGCTGTGCGACAGGAATGTAGAAGGTTTATGTTCGGTTATGGCACTGTTAATTAAATAATTTTTTGCGACATGTTAGCGCATCCGATCAGTGGGTGTGTTTGAAGAGACTGGGACTAATTATTTAATAAAGTTTACGAATAGTTTGGTGTTCAAAATATAAAGTATAGTTAGGAGCTGCTGGATTCGGTTGCTAGCTTTTCGTAATGGCAGCTGAAAAATCAACCTTAAAGGTATGCGGGTGAGTAAATGTCTCATTTCCGATATTCATTTAAAATATTATATCTTTGAACCTTGCCACTCGTGGGTTGCAAATGCCTAACAGTAAATATAATTGAAATACGCTCGTAAAACAATGGTCAGAATTTGCGTTAAATAGGCCTATAAAACATAGTTTTCTAGATGCAGTTTTCTACTACTCTACGGGGAATTAATTACGTTGCCATGGACACAAATTATTATCCAGTGCTTTCGTATCGTTTTATGGTAAAGGGTGTGACGAAAATTAAATTTAATATCATTTACACTTGCGTGCGCTAAGCAAACGAGAAGGAGAAGAATGCACAGAGCACCGCTTCTGCCTTTTGTGCCTTCAATCAGCAACCAATACGTCCGGTTTGCCGCTGGGCTAATTATGCCATGTCGTCATAAAGTATCAATCGTACGAAATGCTAATTACAATCTACGAGACCCGAGTAAGTTATTATCTAAATCTTCGCTGTAGTCATTCCCTTTCCGATGGCTCCTATCCTATTCTAGTGATTGTCTTTGTCAATGCTTTGCTGGATGAGGTGGATGAAGTTGGAGAAGTTGCATTAATTCTCTCTGCCATCTCAGCACCAGTCAGTTGTCTTGTGTTGCCTGTCGAGCGCGTGCACTGTTGTGTAAATCTACCCACTGACCCCTACCTGTCGAACCATTGTTAGATGTTTGTGTCGAAAGAGTGGATGGAGACAGTTGCAGGTAATGAAACGTGCACAAATTAGATAACTCGCACAGTTTCAGATATGTAGCGCCTTGGGCACAGTGCATACGTCGCGCTTTCCTCCGATCAGGTTCACGAAAAGGTGAGCTGTTATCATTAATTCAACCTTCTCTTACCATTTCAAGGCACTGCACTTGCAATAACGTTTGTTTCTCGGAGAACCGAATTGCAGTGTCAATCAAGCTCCATAACTAATCGCTTGGCGTGAGTTTTTTACTGGTCTTAGTGACAGCACAACGACAATGTTAGAATAAATAGTTTCATTGCAAATTGGACAAGACGCTGAGAATAAACGGATGGATGATGATAATTGCAAGGGTGAATGGAAAACGAAACACGTAATGAGGTGTAGAAATTATAGGTTGTTTTGATGACAGACCGTGTTTCGAGCCGTAACCCACGTCTGTCTTTGGAATTCAAGTGAGAGGAGATAGAAACGGAAGACGTACGGCTATTGAAAAATAGGACACTAATAGCTTGTTAGAAGGCTGGTGTGATAAAAATGGTTATTATAAAATTTATTGAGGTTTGAAATTGGTTTTGTTCTCTAAAACTTATATTAAAAAAATTCTTTCAAAAATTGAACCCTTGTTAGAACATTTGGCTGTGTATAATTACTCACGACAACTAAAACAAAAACCAATTGAATCAATTTTATATTAATATATTGAATATTAATAATGCCATTGAGTTTACTAATGATCAATGTAAAATTATATAAAAAGATAAATGGTTGTATTCAACATTAAATAAAAAATAACCATTCTAAATAACTAGCTCATTCTACGCAATTTGATACATTGCAGCACGTACACTATGAGCATTTTGTTCTGAGCTTATGGTATACACATTTTGAAAGTGGGTCCAGCTAAGCTGACTAATACGCCCGTTGATTGAAACATTTACATACAAAAAGAAAGAAACGAACGTGTCGGTACATTTTCTTTCACTTTAACCAATGCATTTTCCATATTAGTTATTTCCAAATAATGGCTTACATGATATGGATAGTCTTGATGGTTAGAACTAATTTATCACCATATAAATTGATCAGTTAACTATAAACAATAAAAATATATAATTATAATTTACTGTCTAGCTCCATAACGAGCAGTGACTAATCGGCGGAATACGGTGGAATAACATAATCTACAAGAAAGTCGGTAACATGAGAGGCAAGATTTAGATCGCTACAGCAAATACAAGAAAATATATCTTGAATGCATTTACTCGAGTCAAACAAACATGTTTTCAACATACTGCCTCGATCACTCGCATGCGTGCGATGTAGACAAATTTTACAAGTCGTAAAAGCTGTTACAACTTCTTCCGTTACTTGGAGGCTAATGAAAAAGAATCGGTAATCACATAAATAATTACAACGTGTCAAGGATCGCAGAAAAACCGAATGCTTGATAGATTTTACGATTGGATACAAATACGATGAAAAAATCGAACCGATATGAGACAATTTATTTAAAAAAATCATAGCTTACTAGCTGAGCACTGCTGTTGCTGTTGATCAGCAGTATTAAAATTGATGGAATAAAACTACCGAAGGGAGCTTTGTGAACGATAATTCAGCGTAAATCCCATCCCATCCCGCTGAGTTTGCGTCGCTCGTTTGGTGTAGTTGTACATAATGTTATACAATATACACAAAACAGCACGAAGCTTCGCTGCTGGAGCTTCAGTGCGATGATCTTCGAAAAGGAATTCGCAGTTCATGGACGATCTTCGTTAGATAAGCACGGTAGATACATTTTTTTCACACACGGTATGGTAATTTTTCATTTCCTGAACACCTTCCAACCTGACACGTCACAAGCTTCCCGAGGCTTCTCCAAAAGGTTCATCAATCTATTTTAGCGATCCTTGCCTGAGCCCATGGGCCCAACGAGGGATTCAAACAGCCAGCTGCGTCGCCGTGGATAAACCGTTCGACCTACATTTACGTTTGCTAGCGAAACTAATTAAACGGTTCGAATTCAGCCGAGTTTCAATCTATTTCATTAATCAGATCCGCCTGAACTGCCCTTTCGTGAGCAATACCGGGCGAAAGCACCACAGTTCCTTGGGACAGGGCCACTGCTAGTGTCTGAGGTCAGCAATTGAACGCTTGGCTTTTCATGCGCGATGGTTAATGCAATGGGTAGGAGGATTTAGGATGCCAACTAATCGTGCGAGAAGCTTTACTAGAGTGGATGGGCAAGCGATATTCCCGGGTTTTGTAGCAACGATGGTGATATATCTCTGCCATGGGAAGCTTCGAATCGGTGATCACGATCCCAGAAGAGATGGGTAGGAAAGCAGAAAGTAGTGCGGATGTACGATAAAACGAATCTGATCTGAACTATACCTGTGGTCTTACTGTTTTTTTTTTAACGCAAACTGCTAGCATGTTGGTCATGCTTAAAGATGGAAACGGAACGCTAGTTGGAAAGTGGACCACTTTAAACTTAAAACATTTAAAACCCGAACTAGATTCGATTATTTATATGTCTTCGGTTTCTAATTGTTAACAGCAAGCAGAAGAACACCGACTTAACAGAAAAAAACATTGATAACTGTTAGAAGAAAAACTATATTATGGAAATCATTCCGATGCGTTGGTTAAACGAGTGGGAGTGGAGTAAAATAATGTCCAAAGACCGGTCGGAAATGTTGAAAAAGATCTTTGTTAGAAAAATCATAAATAAATTGCTTACATTAGACAAATCGATCCGCGCGTTCACGTTGTAAACAAAGCTTCAGTAGCAGCGATCCGGACAAAAACAACACGAAACCGATCGTAATCGGTACCAGGAAATGGTTCACTTCCACTAAATACTTTCTTACTCACACTCACTCTGTGCGGGCTAGGCGCTTTTTTACACTTCCAGGCAAATTTAATCACCAGCACTATCAACATGCAATTGAAGATATTTAACGTGCACCAATGTGTCACTACAGTAGCGACGTATCAGTTTATTTTGATTGGAACAGAATGTATCAACAATTGATTGGTAGAGTGAAGCAGTCGGGTTGTCTGCTTACGAGGAGTATCACTTCACTACACTGTACACAGCAACTATGGGATTTCCACTAAAGTCATTTTTAACCTTGTTTTCCTTTTCACATCATCACATTATACCACTGAAGTAACTAACCGTCGACCGTGTTTATTCTTGCAAGACCGACCGTGCTCGGGATGTGCTGTACACTCGATCGAGGTTGTGAGAAGACTGAGCTCTGGCTGTGAAACAATCGTCTCGTTCGCTACGGCCAGATGTAGGTACGATGTGATGCTGCTGAGAGTGGTTTGAGTTTGATACAACTCGTTGCTCTCGATTCTCTTACACAATTCCGCGCACAAAACCGACGGTCAACTACTTACGCTGGGAAAGAAATGATCATCATTTAGCAACTTCTGTACAATTCACAGTGATATTTAGTCGTCTCGATACAGCAGAATAGGAGGAGGATCTGTTAAAAGATAGAGAAGAGTTTGACACAAGTTAAAACTTCCGTAATTGTACGTTTTTTAATTATAAAAACAGTTTCAATAGAATAATTACTTTGAAATCAGAAAAGATGTTTGAACAAGCGAACTATAACCGGTACTCTGTTATAGAAGCTATGTTCCCTAAAGAGAATAAATAAAAAATTTTTTTTCAGAAGCTGAAGTATTGTGATAGTTCTATGATTTATTGAGTTCATTAAGAAGTAATTGTTAGAAAACGTTCGTCGTCTTATAGCTGATAAAACAACAATAAAAACGAGAAGTTTATGAAGTTTAGTTTATTGAACGTCCATTGCAATACGTAATCATACCATTTGTTTGCGAAGAAGGATGCAACGATAGGACAAAAAATCAGCGTTTTGTGTTTTAACCGTTCCTACTGATTGGAATAAAATTTGTTTGCTTTCTGTCAGATGGTCGGCAACGCCAAAATTGTTATGTAAAAATGTTATTTATTTCACCTTGTAATGTTTTGTTTGGGGCTGGACTATCGCTTCATATTGACGTTAGCGATATGCCTTCCACTGTCGGTGGAGAGAGGGAAAGATTGTGAATACTGCTGACAATAAGCCCCTCTATGCACGATTCTTCTTGATTTCCTAGTTCCTTTCCTCTAAATTATTGATAAGCTTAGCGAGAAGCACCAAGCAAACGCTATCGCAATGACACAACCACAGCAAAAGCCGATCCGATCGACACACCAATGAAAGGAAAATACTGGAGCTCCGGTTGTGTACCCTGCCGGCCATCATATCTCGCTCGCTCGTGTTTTGAGTAACCGAATGAAGCTGTCAAACTTTCCTACGAACGACTGGTCGCCCAGTGCGGATTCCACGTGCGATGGCTAGGCTATACATGGCAATCTTTGCATGCCACATGGGTGCTGGTTATCTTATCATACCAGTATTGGGATGTGATTGGACTGAATGGGTTGGCCAATCAAGTGAGGTGTCTAAACCAAGGCGCCACGGTTCGATCAATTCAGGATGTCATGAGAGCAAGGTTTTGACTGTAGGAATGGTTTGGCTGTAAAAGATGAAGCTGCTGGTGGAGAATCCGCTGCGATAACACTCCTCTATTAGAGCGAAAGTTGTTCGTTGATAATGGTAATATGTTATTTTGTCTAGCCCGCAAACCTGCCTTTGAATACTAGAGCATATGTCCCGAACGCTGGACAGTAAGCCGGAACACATCTTTGAGAAACAGATGTCGTCTGCTTGAAGGAGCACTTTACACGTTCGTATCAGTTTTCCTTGCATGCGAACGTGTACGTGTCTGTGTACTTCTTCCATTAGGTGGACATTTCAAAGCGCCATCACCCTAGGGGGGTTGCGGACCCCCGTCCATAATCGTCTCGCTCAAGTCAGTGAACGAAGACGAGTGACCAGCAGAATCGCCGGTATGTGATGGTTTTGTGCATGTGCGAGAGTTCGAGCTACATATTTGATTAATATATTCGTTCCGTTTCGGCGAAGGGCGGTGCGGTAGAGCGTCTTAAGTTACACACTTCAAGCAGAGTTAATTAAACATTACGGCGGTGAAATTGAAAATGGAATTCATTAGAATACATTATCGGGTTTCTCTAGGATATGTCGATTGATGTCGCTGCGATTTCGGGCAGCGTACACGGTACGTACACCGAGTTCGGTAGAAGGAGTGCTTGTCTTGAGCCCGGACCGCCGGGCAACCGATATCGTGCGGAGAAAAATCGGAACCATTATATGGCAATGGACGTATGGTGGGACAAACGGTGGTTAGCGAGGTGATTGTGACGCGGATGAGCACACGGTTTGCATTTCATTTGCAAAATCATGTGCCCGTGTGGAATCGTGATTGTTCTATGTTTCCTGTCAGTTGATTGTCAGATGGGCGCCGGTCATTCCGCACATTTCGGAGGCATGGTTGAAAAATGAAATCAATGTGTTAAAGCCCCAGTTTGCGAGAT
>JXWZ01008103.1:0-20117 GCA_000956215.1 Anopheles farauti No. 4
CACGGGGACAGCGCCTGTTCCGCCTCGTTCGGCTTCAGCAGCTCCTCCAGCGGGACCGACTTCTCGCGCGGCTTGTTGTCGAAGATGAACTGCTTGATGATGTGCGCCTGGATGACGGACTGCATGCCTCGCGTTGCGTTTCGAGGTGTACGCAGTCCGTACGGATACTCCTGTTTATTTGCGTGGGAGGTGGGTGTAGGTTAGGGTGGAGAAAAATTACGGGGTCTGTACGGAGCCTCCTTGGTTACCTGGTTCGCGGGGCCAAATGTAAACCCGGTACGCGTCCATTCACCGCGCGGTGGACTAGCCGCCGATCCAAAAACGGTTTGCCGCAGTTCCTGTGGAAGAGTCATTCAAATGTGATGCTATTTTTACTACTTTTTACACAAACATTTTAGAGAATGTTACAAAATTTGAGGATTGAGACTAAAGTTAATGCCCGAGATGACAGTAAACCGCTTGTTACCCGATACCAAACAATAAAATACGAACACTTCAAAAAAGAGACTTTATAGATAGTGCTGTACAGGACATTTTGCTCACAAGGTAAAACATTATTTGAAAATATTAAAAATAGTCATTCGAACAATATTCATTTAATGATTAATTAGATGTTTTCATAAAATATATTACATAATATTCTCAACTTTGTTGTGATCTCAGACAAACTTCTATCTAAAGATATATCTAAAGACAGCTATTTGAAGTAATTATTTCTAAGTTTTTCCATTTCAAGGGAGGACAAATTATTTTTACCTAAACCAAAAATAATATCCGATTTAAATCTTCTTAAATTTAGTCAATAAGTAGGTAAGATTGGATATAGAATTTACTGAATATTGAATTTCTTCAACGTTCAAATGCATAACATCACCAAATCTACATGCAATGCAACGAGATTATGAAATATTTGTGTACGAATCCACAAACTCACAATGGCTTCATCCATCGTGATGGGACGTCCTCCGACTATTTTCAGCTTCGCCATCGTTGCTCTGCTTTAATTTGCACTTTCACACCTCGGTATTATTTCACGGGAAGGTTTTAATGATTAGAAAAAAAAGTTTACAAAAATATTTCCTTTCGCATCAATTTCACTCGCAGTAAAGCACTCGACGCTGACACGACGCTGTTGCTTCAGACACTTCAGCTGCTAAACTGTGGCACATATGTGATCACCATCGCACGAACACCGTCCGCTTGTGGAAGGAGAGAAACACACGGTAGCTGGTGATAAGTCGCCCCGGGTGCCGTGGATCGAAACCCCGAAAGGACCTCCCCAAACTCGGATCTTACGGACGCATTCGGACGCGACCTTGCAGTTGTTTCCTTTTTGCTGCTTTTACTACCCCACACCCGTACGTGTCGACGCCTCGTAAAACGCAACACTCAATCACCGGTGCCGCTTGTCGTTTTTGGTGAAGTTCAACGGCTCAGTAAACTGATTCCATTTCTTCCCCCCAAAACAAAAAAAAAAGAATCTAATCGAAAGGACCGCCGGTTAGACACCGGGTTCGTCGAATGCGTGCTTGACATGCACCGTTTTACACCTGTACGCACGCACGCACGGACGATGTATTCGTCTGAAAACGAAACGAAAAGAAAAAAAGCACCGGGCACGTGTCTAGTGTCCTGAAGTTACAGACGGCGGTAAAATATGTCACTCATCAACACTGACTTCACTTCGGAACCGCTTTCGCTTGGGTAATCATCAAATCAGCAGTCTCTGCTCTACTGCACATACACCGAAGGTCCACAGGAGGAAGGTGTTAAATGTGTGCTCCAGACGGGTGGAAATAATGTCGATCGATTAGCGCCGAATAAGTGAAAGGATAACTTTTGTGGGAAAAACTTTGCTATCACTCACACGATCAAACTTGGCATGGATGTGGGATGTGTGCGCTCCTGCAGTAGGTAATTAGAGACAAAACTATTCTCAAATTAGGAATCTGAATTGGGAAAACTTTCGGCACCGGAATGAGCACGCTTTAGATATTCATTTTCATACGTCCAGAACGAACGCAGCTCGTATCTATCGTACGATCGAAAGAAGCAAAGCACGCAGCCATGGCTGCTGCACGCAGCCAAGCTATCAATTCGAATGCTATCAACGGGTGGATGGTTATTTTTAATCTTTTCTTCAGGCGAACACTTCTACAACTACACTTATCTACCCTCACACAAACAATGCACACACTTTCTTGCACAAATATTCACACACACATACACACACAAACATTCACTGAATAATCGAACGCGTGAATTGATTCGCGTGGCCCGACGCCCCGGGGGGCATACACGACGACTTCCGTCGGTTGGTGTTTTTCGTACCGAGCGAAAGTTTGGCGGGTCAGACAGGCGGAAAAATGGTCCCCCTTTCCCCTCCCCCACGGCTGGTGGGAACCACAAACCCCCGTTTGCTGCAGCTGCTGCACCAGTAGAGAAACAGGAGGAAGCGAGCACACGCGCGAAATCCGAGCACAACACCGTGACGAACGACTTCCAGCGGGCGAATGAATCGAAGTGAGCATTGGGCGAGTAGTTTTATGCGCCTACTTGTTAGCCGGGCCGGGAGTGATGTGCCTCGTCGCGGTCCTGTTGCCAACACCGTGCTTCCCTATGGTATGGTGCGGCCCGTGTCAAAAGTGATCTTCACCTCGCCGCCCCCAACCGCCAACCGCCTCCCACGGTTGCTGGAGGACACGAACCGGTACCACGGCCCAACGGCCCGCGTGCTCGCCGATGTTTGATGCGCCGCACCGTAGAAGTGGTGCAATAAACACGCCACGCCATTCCGCGGTGCCGTTTGTTGCCGTTGGTGTTTGCTGTTTGTTTGGGGTGTCTTATTTGGGCTTCACTCCACTTTGCTGACGGGCTTCCGGAGGGTGAGGAAGGGAGGGGGGGAGAAGGGTAAGGCGGTGGCGTCAAGCAGGTGGAACGGGGCGGTTGATTGCAGTGCCCGATGATGGTTGGAAGTATCCTTGCACGAGGCGTTGAGGATATTCTAGTGGAGCAGGTTTCATTATTTTTGGGGCTTTTCCTTTCCGTCCTAAGTCGATTAAGGTGCGATGGGTCGGTGGCAAATACGGTTCAATACCTTCCTGGGAAGGTGGGGGGGGCTTTGGGGGAGAAGGATTGTATTGGTTTAAGTCAATATTATTGGACTAGTGTCAGAACGATGCTGGTACCATAATTATTGGTTTGTAAACCTGCTAAAAGTATAATGTTCTTTTTTCTTTCCTTACTTTTCTAGGATCTATCGGAAATATCCTGTTCGTATCATCCGTTCCTACTTACCTCAACTTCTCTTAAATCCTTTATAATAAGTATAGACTACACTATAAACTTTTTTTTTTTATTGAGAATTCCTATTTGGATTTACTGCGCTTAAGAATCGTTTAAAAACGCCCCCCCCCCTCCTCCCCCTCCGTTCGATTCGGGGCGGATGATCGACAGCGCGCATCGAACGCTGGAAATAAAAACTCCTCGGGGGTGGCTAAATTTAAAACGGGAGCACCACCCCATCACCGGCAGCGCCAGGTGTCCATCACGATGGTTTCGATTTTTCCCGGCACCTGGACACGCCTGTGGTAGTGATAAGGCTGCACCTGTACATATATGCACGAAACCAGGTCGGGCTTGCAGGTGAGACGAACTGGGAACGTTCAATCTATCACCCGCACACGTGCTTTCCCGGGGGTTGCGCCATTCGACAGTTCGCCAAACCCCGCCGATAGGTGCCAATCTTGTCGACGTGACGTTTGATTATGGGGAAGAGTTCGTCGATGAGGACGTTTGTCCGCTTGATTGCCACATGCAGTAGTGGCTGGTGAAATGTCGTGCTGAAAGATGTTGGATGGATGTCATCAAAAGGTTTTCGAAACAATTCACGGTTACGTTGTGCAGATTCAGATTTGAACCATCTGTCTTGCCTTTCTTGAATTGAGTTCAATGGAGACACCTGGTGCCTTGCTCGTTCAACATGGACTAAATGTGGTCTAAATGTGTGTTTTAGTAAAGTTTATGCAAATAATGTTTCGATTCAGTACGATCTAACATTATTCAAACGCAATTTACTTTAGTTAAACTGCCCTTCAGTTACTTCGAATGTGCTAAATATCTGATCTATCTTACGCCTTAGTGCCTCGGAGTTAGACCTGCAAACTATCCGTGACATAAGAATTTGAGGAATATTTTTACATTTCTGCATAAAAAAAAAAAATCAAAAAAAAAACCTTATGAATTGAAAGAAATTTATCCTGTTTCAATTAAAAAATAAATAGATTACAATGAAACATCTTTTGCTTATTGACGTTACAGACTTGTTTGAAGAATTCCAAGTTTTCGGTACCTTCATCATAAACAGATACAATAGAAAGCAGGCGATATATAGATATAACTCAAACACGCATTAAGTAACCATTTTTCCCGTTGCGAAAACGAACCGCTTAGTACGGCAAAGTTATTACCGTGTTTCATTTACACGCTCTCCCCGCTGCGGAAACACCGTGTTACCTTTTCAATCAACTTCCAGCCGCGTCAGAAGTTAGGCTGGCAGGTTCCGCAGCACCTCACACGCGGCACCTATCTAGTGGAAAGATTATTACATTGTATCCGGGCTCCTATCTTCCGGCGGGCCTTCTCCACCGCTGGTTTCGATTGAAAAAGTCCGACACAAGGGATGAGGGGAAGGGTGGAGGGGGAGGTCGACAGGGTACAGAAACTTTTCAAATCATAATTCGCAACAGTGCACGCAGCGAGCGATTTCGTCTCGGATGATTACGGTGCCACGGGAGGTGTCCTTCGATTTTGCCGGTGGTCCTTTGTTTGACCTTCACACGTCCCTGTGGCACGTATGGATTCCTTTGCCGTCCTGCATGGCATGGCATCGGGTTCCTCCCCTCCGCCCCCCCATCGGTGTGCATTCGTTACAGACACCACCGGTCGGTGAGCAATTAAAATGGTGGTGGCAAAAGCATGAAAACGGTTCGAGCGGCGCAATTGGTTCCCGTTTTTTTGTTTTTCGTTTGTTCGCCAGCTGGTGGCGGGGCTGTGTTGTGGCCGTGCACTACTTTATGTACCTCATTTATTCCAACTGTCAGTCAAAAAAGAAGAAAACAAATCGCTCCCGTGATTGTTGGTTTGTGTGCGAAGGAAAAAAAAATAAATAAACGACTTTACACTGCGGATTTGTGCGAATTTGTCCTGCTGCCACCGTGGTGGTTTTATTCGCTGCTTTGCGTTCGATAATCGGGAAGGACACTCGGGATCTGGGCGGGAGGGGGCGTTTGGGGACGCGGTGAAGAACTTGTAGCCTTGATCCACCGTGGATAGATCGGGTGCGGAAGGCAGCAGCGATAGAAGTCCGCCACACGGGATGCTATTCTGGCGGTGTAATTCACTCCTTACTGCTTCACCTTGAACACCGATGGCGGACCTGGCACATACACAGCGAGTGAAGCAATTTAGATGTCCATTTATGATATTTCACATTCGCTTCTCTGCGTGCCAATCGACATAAACAATCACCCACACACGCGCGTGACGGGCGGAGGTGTAAATCGCATCATCGCTACCAAGCGGGAAAATCGTTCTCTGCCCGGGAACGACCGACCGACCCAGTAATGAGACTCAGGCACGCACGCAAATGTGTTGGTGGCTTCCCCAACCCCTCCCTGTTAGGAGCGAGAGCACAACTACAAATGGGTGATAATAAAACCATTTGCCTTTAGCCGTCGAAAACCCAGCGGGGGGAGGTCGGATGCAATTCCCAACGGTTTCGTGATCAGCCACCGGGTGCCACTTTTTAATATCCTTAACACCCTTAAACGGGCCACCACCACCGGGCCATGCATATAAATCACGCGGGCCGTATTGCAATCGATAGTTTTGTGCGAGATTTCTCGGCTCCAATTCGCGACCGTGTTTCGTCACCTTATGCAAATTTCTTATTTTGCATACTCCAACACACACCAAACAATCCGTCCCGAAATCGCGTGACGCGACACTCGCCGGTGCACACTTTCTTCGGGCTTAAGTTTTCGCGCCAATAATTCCAGCTATGGCTGGTCGGAAAAGGAGCCCCAAGTGATAATAGGTTCGGATGGGACGGTCGTCCCGTTTCGATTTTTTTTTGCATTGTTTTTTAAACTATCGATTTCTAGCGAAGTAAAACATTCCTCGGGCGGTGTTTATCGTGTGTAGGTGCCGTTTCGACTTTGAAATGTTCATTTTTCCGGTAGCTGGGAAGGAATAGTTCTTTTAATTGATTTGTTTCATTGCCGGTTCATTGATTCCGCTGGGAAAGTGAAACAAGAATTTCTCTATTATTGTTTTGTTGGCCCAAAATGTTGTTGGGCGTTGGGATTTGGCTCCAAACTTGATGGATGAGGAAGAGAAGGGTTTTGTAATAGACATGTCTCTTCTCTACAGGATTAGAAAAAATACTTTTCAAAAGAAATATGACAGCATCTTTAAACAAAAATGATTGAAAATTGAAAAGTTCATGCTGACGTTAGTTAACCTCAAAGCTTTCTTCTCTTAGTGCCAAAAGCGCCTAAATGTAGGCAACTAGAATTATTATTTCAGAGAGCGCTTTTGGGATTCGGAAACGAAGATTTTTTCGAATCGAATCTGGTGCATTAGAATAAGATTTAATAAACTTCTCTTCTCTAACTCCTTTTCAACATCTAACTCCTTTTCAGCTATTGAGTGCTTGCACTGGAACTACATCCATTTTATTGCATCTTTGCGTTTGGGACATTGTAAGAAGACTTTGCGGAAAAGCTTACACTAGGAACACGTTTTAAAACACGGCATTCTCAATGATCCATCGCACGTACGAGCTGATCCGGGTGTAGATACCGGGATGGTTGGCTTCGCCGCAGCGTATACCCCATGACACAACGCCCACCACGGCCCAGCGCCGGTTCGGCAGCTGTATCATGAGCGGCCCACCGCTGTCCCCCTGGCACGAGTCCTTCCCGCCGTCGTACTCGCCGGCGCAGAGCGTCGTATTGTAGATGCGGTTCACGTACACCTCCTGGCACTGCTCGTTCGACCAGATCGGTATCTTCACCTCCATGAGGACGGGCGAGTGCGGGCCACCGAAGAACTGCGTGCCCCAGCCGATCACGACCGCCTGGTACCCGTTCCAGGTGTCGTCCAGCGGTGGCATACAGATCGGCCAGATGTACGAGTTGAAGAACGACGGCTGTATCAGCTTCAGCATCGCGATATCGTTCTCGTAGCTGATCTGGTCGAAGTCGGCGTGGGCCCGGATCTCCGCCACGCGGAAGTCCCGGTAGCGCGTTTCGTTGTACTGCTTGAAGTCGTACTCGCCGAGCCGCACGACGAACTGGTTTAGCTTCAGGTTCATCACACAGTGCGCCGCCGTCAGGACGTGCCGGTCGGTGATGAGGGCGCCACCGCAGAAAGAGGCCCGCGACATCACCAGCGCCACCATCCAGGGCCATTCGTTCGAATCGGCCGGCCGTCCGCCGGATATCTTCGACAGCTGCTTGGTGGACAAACCACAGCCACGCTCCTCCGGACGGACGGTACCGTCCCGTGCCATTGGGACGCTATCGCCGAGACCGTCGACGTCATCGTACGAGTCGGCCCTGGCCGGGAGCCGTGCGGAAAACTCCGGCCCATCGCCATCCAGCACGACATCTGGGCAGCAGATACCAACATTGATGCCCTCAATGATGCACATGTGCTGCAGGACGAACCAAACGTTCTCCTTCAGCTCCGGGCCTTTGCAGTTCTGGTAGCGCGTACAGTGTCCCTTCTCGCCGGCTCGTGTGCGACACTCCTTCCCCTTGGTCGGTTTCTGCGAAGAACAGATGGAACGGTGGTGTGCAAGAAGGACCGCTCGTATACTCGGACTATCGCTAAACTTACGTCGGACATTGCGCCATTAGTAGCTCGCCGTCTACGTGACAGCTCGTTTAGATCCAGATACTTTCGCTGACGTTCTTGCTGGAGCTGGGCGAAGTTTGCTCGATGTACTTTCGGGATGGCAACTCCAGCTATTCCATGATCTTCCTCCACCAGCGTTTGACCGACGTCGGCAACGTTCGCCCTCTCGTCGGTGTGCTCGTGATCGCGAACGATACTGAGCCCATACACCGAGGCGCAAATCAGGACGAACGTTAGAACACTCACTTCCAGTGCGGAAGACATCCTCCTTGCTGTCTTTGGCGATTGCTCTGCGGCACCGAAGCGTGCGGCACCGATCGTTCACCAAACCAAACTGAAACCGGGGACGCAATTCGCTCCCAAAAAAAAAAAAAAACACGTCTGAACGAGTTCTTTCGCTAGACTAACTGCGCTATCTGCTGGTGGCCTGACATTGGTGCGCCCATTTATCGTCGCCATTTGCGTGGGACGCTCTGCCCGGGTGCATACGAAACGCGGGTTGTGGTGCGGGTGAAAGTGTTCGGTGCGATGAATCCACCAACCCGGGCGAATCTGCTGCGCTCTTATCACGCGGCCGCGGACGCTTGCCGCAGAAGAAATGAGGCCAAATCTCTTCGCAAGCTTCTGCACTAGCGTGGCCTTTCCGGAGGAGAGATGATTACGCTCACTAGCATATAGCGCCGGTTCGGGGGTCACGATATAATATATGTTTTGATAACAAAATGCGAAGGGAGGGGGGGAGGGGTGGGTGGTTGCACTGTATGGTAATGAAAAGATGGCGAATGCTGTGTGTTTTTTTTTGCACGAGAAGCTCTCATTTGTATGCGAAATGGAAGATAATTTTTGCACTGTCGGTACGGACTTTGGTGCTGGTTCATAAATTTAGTTGTCATCAGTGTTTTAGTTTGAAATCGTTTGAAATTAGTATGTTAATGTCTAGGTTGAGTGAAGCCCTCATGGGTTTTATGTTGTTTTAATTTCCCATTCGCTAGCTAGTAATTGTCTAATCAATACAGAGCGCTTCGTGTTTCCATATTTACTCACCGCATGCTATGTTCATTTCTAAACAAACATGATTGGCCTACTAAACATTTTAGGACAATTTTTTTTTATACGCTATTTTCTATTGATATTTGATCATGGAGGCGCATTGTATTTTACTTAATAAATTTATAACGACTGCAGCGCACACTCATTACTGAATTTATTTACTTTTGTCGATGTAATAATTAAACATGTAACAGAACATCATAAGATTTTTTCGTATATATGTGAGAACGAATTTTAAATGAAATTAGAGTGGAAAAAATCGTGCATCGTAGGCAAATAAACGGCTTCGGTACCATCGATTAGCTCTGTTTCGAATCGATACATTTGTTGAGGGACTTTACCATTTCAGTTTCATCTTTTCGCGTTGTTTTGTGGGAAACCAATATGACAAACATATGACACAGTAAAGGTGTCTGCACTGTTAAAACCCACCTGAGTTGCCCGCCGGTTCGCGACTGTCGCGCCGTTGACATGAATCTCCGCGACGACACAAATTATGCGAACGTTCCCGAGGGTGCGTACTAACGTATATTGAGACGTTAAAGATCCCGCACGCACACCGTAAAGAAGGGTGGCATTGAACGTGACTGACCACGCTAAGAGGAACGGACAACAAACCCCATCCCGCCGCAACAGGAGTAGGTCGCCACTTAATTCGATCCAATTATGTGCAGCATCTAATTAGCAAACGCCATCATTTGAAGGCAAATTTGCCCGCCCGCCGGTTGGTTGGTGCGAAAGCTTTTCTTCTGCCGGTCCGTGCGACTCGGACACCGATTCTCCTCCGGCCCTGATGTCATAGATAATCGCTAGTCAACGGGCTGTCGTTAGGGCACGCAAATCGGTCTGCGGAAAATGCACCTTTGCAACAATTATCGCGCGTACGTCATCGCCGCGCTGGCACTATCGTGGCATCTTCCGACGGTGGCTGCCGGTGGCGTCAGTGTGGACGATCCCTTCCGGCTGGGTGCTTTCAGCGACAACCGAACCGACGAGGTGCTGGAACGCACCAAACGGCTGATAAACTTCCCGATCAACGGCGGCATAGCGAAGGTGGTGCTCGGATTTCTCGCCCCGGTCCGATTTCTTCATCCGCTGCCACGCAGCCTCAACTGTGGCGTTAATCTGCAGGCGAACTACATGATCCCGGCGAACATAATTTTCCCCCATCCGGAGTCGATCTTCCAAAATCGCAACCGCGACGGCCACGCCGATCGGTACAGCCGCCGGTGGGTGTACGCGACGGTGGAGAAGTGGCTAACGATGGCGCTCGGGACGGGACGTAGGGCGCGCGAATGCCTACTGCGGACGGTGTGCGAGGTGGCCGATACCCCGCTGCATCACAACGGATTGGTGGGCGAGCTGTTGGATGTGATATTCACGTAAGTTGCGATGCGCAAAGCCTGCTTTGATGAGCTCCTGACACATTTGTTTCTTTTAGACCTCAAGAGTCGGATGCACTTTCGCCCAAGTTCCTGATGGCACGACGATACGGAGCGAATGGGGTGGACTGTTTGCGACTGTACGCCGCCTGTCCGTGGGGTATGGGATTGCTGGATAACATATCTCGAGTACTTGTGTAGCGATTGGTGGTTTACTTTATTTTAACAATTAATTAAGATAGATTCTCCAGCACGCCTAGGTGCTCCGGTACGCTCCAAAGAGAGGTGAAAGTTGTTGCTACAAGAAGAAGCAACAGCTAGAACGGTGTTGTCGTTGGTGATGTGTGCCCCAGATACGAGTCACACGAATCTGAAATCACATTTCAAGCAATTAACACCGGTAAGACAATTGACTGGGGACAGATTTTTGGGCATTTGTAGCGTCCCAGCTTCGGATATCACTCCATTAGTCTGCCCAAGTTAGGCACTGGTAGTGGTCTTACGATGGCCCGTCTTCGATTACATTCGAAAGCACTGATCGCTAGTGTGTACTCGATGCTGTTGCTGGTGACATCGTTCGTCTGCGTGGATGCATCCGAATTACAGCAATGCCCGGCCAACCGCGCTCTGTCCCACCGTACCAAGCGCTGGATCCTGAGCTACCCGATCAATGGAGGCTTGGCGAAGATGGCGTTCGGATTTCTGGCCCCGATCCGGTTCCATCATACGCTGCCACGCAGCCTGAACCTGTCGGTGAACGTGCAGGCCAACTATCGCATCCTGCCCCAGATCATCTTTCCGCGCCCGGAGACAATCTTCAAGAACCGTGCTGCGAACAGCGAGTACACCGACACGAGCCGGAAACAGTTCTACGAGCTGGTGGAGCGTATGCTGACGTCCTGGAATCGAAATGGGCGCACGTGCTTGCTGCGTACGATCTGTGAGGTTGCCGAAACGTCGCTGCGCCATAATGGCCTGATCGGGGAGCTGTTTGAGGTCGTGTTCACGTAAGTGATTGCTCGGTACTAGAGGTTCGGTAGCGTTTTAATTGGAGTTTTTTCTTTGTCCTCCACAGACCTCACGAGACGGATCAACTGAGCGGCGAGTACACTATGGCGCGCAAGTACGGCGCAAACGGTGTCGATTGCAGGAGAATGTACGCCGAATGTCCCATCGGGCACGGTTTGCTCGATACGATCAGTGCAATGGAAATGTAAGCGGGTGGAGCAGAACATTAGAATAACTGGTGGTTTAGCGTACAACGTTAGTTAATAAATAGATGAGTTAAGAGATATCCGTGCGTGAGGTCACGGTTTTGAGGGTGCGTGTTTTGAGCCCGGGGAGATAGATTACGTTAAAGTTAAGGTGTTTGAACTTATAAACAGATAAGTAACCAAGTAAGCAAAGTAAATTGCAGGTTGATCGATTGTAGCTCGCTTTGAATAAACAATTTACTACAAAAATAATTTGCGTGGATTCACATTTTGAAAATAAATTACTAAAAATTGAGTAACAAGCCCTAATCCATCTTACTCCGTTAAGGCTAATAATAATTATTAGTTAGCGCTAATAATAAATATTTTTATAATAGTATATTCTAATTACTATGAAATAATTTCATAAGGACTTAAATAATAATCTGATTCAATTAAATAAGACAGTTATTACAATTGATATCAATACAATAAATCAATCTGTTAATAAAAGTTAATAAAGAAAATCAAATTGATTTTAAACAAAAAAAACCTAATTTTTCAATAAATAATTAAATAATTCACTAGCCAAAGCAAAAACTTAATATCCTTGACATAAAGAAATAATAAATATTTTCGAGAATTTCCATCATAACAAAACCCACCATAATCTTAAAATAGGTATAACATTTATTAAACTCTAAAAAAAAAACAGACTCTAATCGTGCTCGAACGCTCTGCTCGAACCCAATTTCAAAATTTATCCATATTCGCGCGATGCGCCCGTAGTGCGTGAGTGAAACACTCACGCAGCGTCGTTCGCTCTCTTTGTGCATCTCGCTCGCACAAATGAGTTGCCCTATCTCACCCAGTGACGTTTGTATGAAGCTCGAATTTCTTGCATCTCGCTTCCTCGCATCACCTCGCTCAATTCGGCGTTCGAACACCTACTGTGGGCGCTGGGTGTCGTTTATTTGGACAAAATTTATTCTCTCGAGCAGTTCGAGCACTTGCCGGTGAGCATGAAATCGTGAAGTCGCGTTCCAGACGAGATAAGTCCACAAGTTGTGCCGCGAACAACACGCGTTTTTAACCGCGGTTCATACGCGACGAACGACGGAGTCGAGCGCGAGATGTGCAGTTCATAAAAAAAACAAACCTCCCCGCTGGAGGCCAAACCGTGTAGCAAACGATCGAGTGCGATCGGGTGGAATCGCGTGAAAGTGAAATATTAGTGAAATATGTTCTAAAGGCTTCTCAGCAGTGAAACGTGGGCAAATCGTGCATTGTGAATTAGTGGTAGTGCTAAGCAACAGTGAAAGAAGCAGTGTCAGTTGCTCTACCGCAGAGAACGGAAGATAAATTCTCATCCGAAGCGAATTGAAATTTATTGTTAAAAACAACAACAGCAACCTCAGCGCCCTTCTTCCTTCCCGCTCCCCCCAAACGGGTAAGCTCAACTTTAACCTGATCAAGCAATAAACAGCCCCCAGCCGTGGTGTTTTAAATGGTGCAATACCCACACCGCCAAGCTAACAAAACTGGAACCAGAAGTTTGTGATTTGTATGCAAATAATGTTGCTCCGGCGCGTTGAAAAGCAGAGAGAGGAAGAAAAAAAACCCCAACCAACGCGTGTCTCGAGCGTTCTGAAGCATAGAAATAAAGGCGCCGGTCGGTCCGCGATCGATGCGATCGCCGGATCCGCGGTTCTTGGTTGCGTTTGTATTAGTGCGAGTTTTACGACGACTGCTTCCATATCGGTGTGCGGCGTTTTACGATTATTAGCATTTTTTTTAGAGTGAATTTCGATGCTAACCTAACCGAGACAAAAAAAAAAAAAAATCGGTGAAGGGGCCAATGCAAATCAACTGCAGTCAGTGACTTTTTAGCGTTTTTCGCGTTGGTGCACTTCTTAAGGAGGTGAAGCTAGCCTGTCGCATTTTGATAATAATGCTTACGTACAATAATTTGAAAACGAAAACAGATTGAAATTGAATGTTCCCGGGACGGGTGAGTTGTTCGAGCTGGCTAGCTAGCTGAATTGAAATAACACAACACATCACGGCGATGGTTTTTGATACATAAAACACCAACAAAATATGCACCTTCAAAGACACATCACGCGCGGGAAAAAGCCAATACATCAAGCTGTCCATTTGGAGGCTGAATCTGTGTTTTTTTTTACCCATTTTTAATGCATTTATTCGGTACATCTTTTCCAAAGCGGGATCGTCCCCATTAGCGTCTCCCAAAACGCGACCAGCCTCCCTTTCCGTAGTTGCCTTTGCTCCCACAGGTTGAGGCAATTAATTAAATGCGAACGGTTCGGGAAACGGGTTGACGCAGGGCGTGGGGGAAAAATCGTTCTAAAGTGGGCAACCGTGTGGTGGGCCGATTTTTGATGATCGTTGAAACTACCAAGCGATGTTGTTCGGGGAGCAAACGAAAAAAAGGGTTCGTCGCTTGTAGGTTCAATGTCGTCGCGCATCCTGCTTCCCGAAGGACGGCCTGTGTGTGTGTGTGTGTGTGTGTGTGTTTGTGCTGTGCGCAGAAGGATGGGCCGATCTTTTAGCGTCGAGAGGTTTCGTTTCGTGTGTTTCATCCCGTTCCGTTTACCTTTTTTGGGAAGAAAGGAAGGGAAAAACAACCGAGTGCATGTGTGTGTGTGTGGGGACGCAAAACCCGCCATGAAGACGGCGGCCGGCCGTGATCGTGCCCCGGGGCAACGTGACCAAACTTTAAACAAACACACAAACTCGTTTCTTCAGTCCGCTCGCCGCTGGCTTGTTGGCAGACTCGACCAAGCAGAAAGGATCTTTCCAACGACTGTGATTTGGAAGGAGGTACCTCCGGAGGGAGGCTCGGGATGCTGCTTTCGGGTTTGGGGACAGGTTTTTTTTTGTGTTTCGTTCGAGAAGCGAGAAAAAAAAAGTGTTTACATCCACCGGACCCCAGACTCATCTTACGGGCGGAAGTTTAACGGCCCAGTGCTGTTCGATTCGTGATTTTCGCTACAATGTTACACATCGCTCTCGACGCTAATGTCACGTCCCTCCATTTTTTTATTGAGTCGTTGACAAATCCGATCCTCAACCCGCGTCGGGCGCAAAGTAAACCGAACCACAAAACAAAACCGGCCAAAGTGTGAAGTGCTCACATGGCAGTGCGCCCTGTTATGACTGTGGCCACCATTAATGCCCCGGCCGGCCGCGTAATGAACGCGCGCGATCGCGTGAAAAGTACACACACTGTGGCACACCAAATCGCAACGATCGACGATTTGTTTATTTTTCGCGTGCCGGCGCGAGATCGACAGTTTGCTGTGGGGGTTGGGCGTCGGGGGTTATTTTTTGCTCAACATCTTCGATGATACAGCAAGAATGGACAAGGAAGAGGGTTTAGTGTTTTTTTTTTGTTTTATGTTATTTGCTGGCTCAGACGTTTGTTCTACGGAACGATGTGGTGTTGCAAAACGTCAATTTCTTGGCCGAAGGGGTTCTAGAAAATGTTTTAAAAATATTTTAAAATTAAAAACTAGTCATCGTAGGGCGCGTGGGGATACTTAAAAAAAACATATAATTTTCTTGAGTTCGTCACTAATTTTGCGAATCCCATATTCTAAAACATCAATGTTTAAAAAATAATCGTCTCACATTTCCTTCATCATACATAATCTTATCAAATGTGATTTTCGATTGTGAATGTGACATTTTGGATGAAAATTGCATTTATTTTAATTTAACCAGGATTGACAAAATCATTACACACATTTTAAAAAGCAACTTCACATTTTTTAATGAGCTGGTTCGTTCGAAAGGATCGTTGAAAAGCTTGTATATTTCGCAAATTATCGATCAAAATGTTGCGAAACGTGAACGATCGGTAGAAGTTATCTTTAAAGATAAGGTATGGAAAACTCCCCTCATTACATTACGAAGTAAATCCATTGTGAAAATTGTCGTAAAATTGAAAAACGATTCTCAAAAATCATCTACCATGCCGCGTAAGGCAACCAAATATTTGGTTATAGCTTGCATATATTTTCCAAATTTTGGTCAAATTTTACTACATAAATGTAAATGCTGATTTTTTATCAAATTTAAAATGTTTTAGGATATTCTCTTATAGCTATAAAATGTTCAAAATCATACATGTTTACCGTTCCCATTCGCTTCCTGTGTTGCCCACGGCTGAGGCTTCTGCATACGGACTTTGCTGGAGTAACTTGCACCGCTTCGGGCCATCCAAGGACCCACAGTGTTCGATTGTGTTTTGCGATTTGTGAACAAATCGCTGCGGTGCGTTCGCCAACAACGACCTTCAACCGTGGACTGCGTGGAGAGCATACAAAAAAAAAATCGAACACAAATCATCAGCAAAAGGAGTGGAAACCGTTTGATTATTTGACGATTCTTTTATTCCGAAACACGGGCAGCAGACCCCGACCCCGCGTATATGTTCCCCTCGGTACCTTCGGCGAGGAGAAGCCAAACCGGTACCGGTTTCGGGCTGAAGGTAGGCCCAAAAGGTGGCCCGTTTGCCGTTTGCCTTAGTTTCTGCCGTTTTTTTTTTTGGGGAAGGAAGCGAAACGCAAGAGAATTATTTCGAGACCCCTCACCATCCCGTGGGCGCAGCTCGTGCCGAAAAGATGTCTCCTGCACCTTGTTCGTTTAAGGCCATTTTAAAATTCTTCGCATGGCCTTACCGGGCGAAGCAGCACGTTGCTCTCCTGTTCGTTTGATGAATGGGAGTGTCTCCTTTTTTTTTTTTTAATTTCCTTCCCTTGATGCGTTGGGCCAAAACGCGATGCAAAGGGAAGAAGCATCATGGGGGTTTTGCTTGGTGCAGTGGTGCAAGCAAAAAAAAAAAGAATCCCCGATTTGAAATTCGTCCTTGGTCAAGATCATGTCCCACAGTTCGCTCCCGCACATTGTTTTGTGTTTCGTCTGACGTTAATTGCATACCGTGCGATAGATTGCGGCCGGGGACGGTTTGAAAAAATATTTCCCTTCTCGTTTGCATCCTGTTGGCGCGTGCTTGGGAGGAAAGATGCCACACAATGTTGCACATCGCGTAATGTCAAGGTTTGTGTGTCGGCGTAGGAAGAAACGTGGTTAAATTTTGTTTTCCTCCCCCGGACATTTCCATTGAACCGTCAGCGAAGCGCTGCATTGTTGCGCTTATTGATGGTTGTCATGTTAGGCCGGTGGGCTACAAATTGATCGGAGGAAATTTTCCCATGACGAACCCCACGGACGGGAGACGAAGGTGCTAATGAGGATATGTTTATGCATGCCAAAGAATTGTGCCGTAAACGTATTATTGTACGGTCCGTGAATGTAGAAGCATTTCACTCGTGTGTTTCCTTAAACCCGTACAGAACACTTATGTTGTAGTGCTTACGATTCCGTTACACCGCAACCGAGCACACCCGCTGGATGATGGTGCCATCTGGAAATGCTAGCCAACAGCCACTTAAGACGATCTCCTATTTTTGGGTTGGCGTGATTGAAACGTTTGCCTGCTCAAAAAAAAAAAAAAAACTCCCGATCAACCGATAATGAAAGCGCTCAAAGTGGAGCAGCACGCAGGCAGCATGGGAAACGTAAAGCAAGCCAGAACCAGTACTTAAAAGCAAGAATCGCGCGGCGCCGTTCGAAGGAAGAAATAAAAAAAAAAAACATCACGTTCTTTGACCCGTTGACGAAGGAAGAGAACGAGAAGCAAACACGGGGCCGACCATCTCGTTTTAAATCTCCGCCGTGCAAAAGTAGTGAAGCCCCCGGAGCGAAACTAGCGCCCGGTCGGACGACGTCGAATCGCGTATTAATCAACGCGATCCACCGAGGCAACCGTCTCGCTCCGCAAACCCCATCATCGGTGCGTTCATTTATTATGATTGTAATTACTTACTTACAATATTTCCTACAAGCGCGATTACGAGACACACGCCGGTGAAGTGGAGAGGGGTGGGGTGGAGGATGGGCGATGCAATTGAAAAGAAAGAAACTTCCTCTCGCCGCGAGATAGAGTGCGTCCTTGCTTTGGTTCAGCGTTTGTTTCGAAAACGTTTCAAGGGTCGCCAAGTGCCCGGGGTTGGCAGATAAGAAAATGAGATTTTTAATAGCGACCGCCGCAGAAGCTCGTTCACGATCGTCGTCGCTTTCGTCGCCTGCAGTCGTTTGTAGAGGGCGGCCCCGATCGAATTCCGAAGGCTGATGAGCAGGCAGCACTGCAATTTGCCAACCGCAGCTATTTTCGCGGTTGGCGGGGAAAGTTACGCTAATAGAATATCGGCCGCGTTGGGCCGGTGATTGTTTGCAAAGCGCGAACGATTTCGCGCAGTAGAGAAGTGATTTTTTAATCGCCAATGCGAAGGATGGAGGTTCGATGTTGCATTCTCGCATGTTCATGGTTCACTTGACTTGATTCAATGGTACCTGGGTTCATTCTTTGCCATTAAGAATCATAAATAGATTTTTAGTAGTAAATTTTTTTGACTCAAATCTGCGTAATAAATCCGATTATTGTGACCAAAAGAAAAACATTTTATGGCGACCAAAACAAAAATATTTGGTTTTCAGCCAAAAAATTACGAAATATTTCTAATTGTTTGTAATTTAATGATTTCAATTAAAGGTATTTAATTTCTTTTTGCCTAATTTTGTATGCTTCTAAAAAAAATTAGAATGTTAAAAAATTATGTTTTTTAAATTTTTTTTAACATTCTAATTATAGTTTTAGGAGCATACAAAATTAGGCAAAAAGAAATAAAATACTTTTAATTGAAATCATGAATATCATGAATAAAATACCTTTACTTGAAATATTTCGTAATATTGTGGCTGAAACCCCTAGTTTCATTAAAATTTTATGCCATTAAATAAATAAAAATATCTTAATCATTAAAAAAAACCCTCCAAGGGAAATTCTTTTAAAGTAAATTTTGTGATAGATTTTGTTTCGAAAAAGCTTTTTTATCGTCTCAGAAAGATCTATTTTCGAATGCAATCACTGGCTATACACGAATTAAGTCGTCTAGATGAAGCAATCCACCATTTGTTTATCGTAACATTTTCGACCATAAATCTTGCTGCGTTTGTTTTGCCTTTCCACCAATCAAATGGACCTGTCTAATGTATTCTTCCCTCCTCGTTCTATTTTCAGCGTATCGCTGTGCATTGGAAAACCACAACCCAACGTCAACCGGTGGCCGCTTAATCAACACCGTGGAGTGGAAAACAAATCTTCATCGTCCGTGCTGTGCAGTGGGTTTGCGTTCGATGCGCATAGTAGTGCGGTGGTGAATTCTATTGTGGCGACATTAAAATCAAACCAGCACGGTGCAATATTTGCGGCGAAAAAGGAAGCTAACGCTGGAACCGATGCGAAGGAATTGGTATCGGAGTTCTTGTGAGCGATCGAGCGTGTCAAACAGCGCCTGAGAAGGGTTTTCCGAAAGGTTCTATCTGATTGGGTACGTGCACGCCCGGCGGTTAGTGAAACATGGCAGTAAATTATGAATTAGCCCATAAATAGTGGTGTAATGAAGCAGTAATAAGCGCGCGTCTTTGTACACGACCGTTTTGGTTGAGGGTTTCAAGAAGTTTTCGGCGAAAGCAACGCGTTCCGTGGCGCGAGAGTGAAGAAAGAGGAGACGCGTTTGTTGCACAATCGAACGACCAAACAAGCGCGCGCGTGAAGCCGGTGGTAAATTGGAAAATATTGCTTTACGCGTTAGCAGAACTTCAGCCCCGGTTCGATCCAGCGTCGGAGGTGGCGCGGCGTCCGTCTCCCGGTGGGATTAATTTCGTCTTCCGATCGCAGCGTCCATACGCCAGGTCTACGGCCCAGCCGGGAAGACCTTCGTGGTCGGCAGGTAAGTGCGAGAAGATGCAAAGCGCTGAGGGTTTTTCTGCCACTTTTTTTTGTTGTTGCTTTGCTTCGTTACATCGATCGACGACCCTGCCGATGGCCGGCAATCGATAGGTTGGGGCACCGCGAGATAGTTAGCGAGATAGTTTATAGTTTATTGCCGGTTGCGGGACGGCCGGGACGGGTGGAGTATCGTAAAATTACGCGGATAAATTGGAACGGCGGACGGTCGGAGGGGTTCGCTGAGATTCTATCCGACCGGCCGATCGGATCCCGCGTCTTATGTCGGCCGATCGGGAGGCTCCGATACGGTGTATCTGGTTTGTAGTTTATCGCCCGCGTCGGTGTTATCGCGACCGCACAATCTTTGCGTGGTTTACATGTCGGTGCTGCGGTTGCGAAACCGCGTTAAAGTTACACGAACATTGCGGGGTCGAAAAATAATAAAAAAAAACAGCTTCAAACGAACGAAACACACCGTGAAAGTCGAACTTCCGAATCAAACAATCGCACACATTAGTCACACCGTTTGTGCTAACGGCCCTAATTGCCGGCTTTAGATGCCTGCACCATAATTGATAAGACCACAAACGCTTTAACCCACTTATTAAAAGGTACTCCCTGCAGTAGATTACACACATTACGGCCTCGTGGAGTGGAGTGCAGCATTCGCTAACAAGCCAAATGACTATT
>JXWZ01008105.1:0-11270 GCA_000956215.1 Anopheles farauti No. 4
TCGAAACATGAATGCGCAAACCATTCGCCTCTCTTTGAGTGCATCGAGAAAAAAAAAAACCAAATAAAAATCAAATCTCGCAGAACAAAGTCGATGCGACTTTGGCGAGATGCATTAATCTGCACGACACTACCCCACTGAGAGTGGCGAAGCGATGGTACATTCCGTTTTCCTCCATCGGGCTTGGAAGGTATATAAAATTAATTGAATAATAATTAGGAAATCGCAAACCGATATGCATCTAACTAAGCATAATAACAAACATCATCCGAATAATCGAACGTGACCTACTTGCTGTACATTCCACACGAATGGAAGCTAACCGTGTATTGGAAGTGAAAAACTATGAGGCTAAGGATAAAGGCCTTAGGTGGTAGCGTAAACGAAGGAAAACCAAATGAAATAAAAAACAAAACTAGAAAAAACATACCATATCTAGCAAAAAAATAAAAAATAAAAAAAATACAAATAATAGTAAACACTGTGCCCTCATCGTGGCCTGTACAAGCCGTCTGTAGCGGCAAATTTCGTTCGGCCGAATTACCGAATGTTCGTGAACAGGTTCAGCACGCTCTTGTTTTCCTTCTGCGAACGCGCCTTGCTGAACACGTTCCAGAAGCGCAACGTTTCGTCACCGGCACCGGTCACGATCGCTTCACCGTCGGGGCTGAGGGCAAGGTACAGCACCCGGTACGAGTGGCCCGTCAGTTTAGCCACCTGCGTCAGCGACGGGTACTTCCACACGAGGATCTGATTCTGTGAGTAGCCGTGGGTGGACACGAGCTCGGACGAGTGCTTCGACCAGGCCAGATTGCACACCTGCGACCCGGTATCGACACACTGCATCGGTTGGCCGGTGAGCGTGTTCCAGAAGCGTATGCAGCGGTCGGCCGTACCGCCGCCGCTCGCGAGCAGCCCGTGATGGTGCGGTGACCAGGCGATCGCTTTCACTGCCGCCATGTGCTCGGAGTAGGAGTGAACCGGTGTGGAGGAATGTTGATTCCACACGTACAGGCGGTTGTCGTTGCCGCCGCTCGCAAGGTACTGATTGTCCGGGGACCACTTGAGACCGCACACCTCCTGCCGGTGACCGGCGAGCCTTCGTTCCGGGACTTGCGAGGGAGTGCGCGTGTCACGCTGCATGATCAGACGATCCCGAGACCCGCTCGATAGGACGTCCCCGTTCCAGGCGAGGGCACCGACCCGTGCCGAATGGCCTTGCAATTTATTCACCTAAAAACAAGAAAAAAAAACGATCGTGACAGTAATGGCAGATAAGGGGTAGCTTCGGAATCGAAAAGTAGTTTGCAACAAAACTAGGACTTTATTTGAGGTTTACTATCTTTACTTCTGAACATCTACGGACATCCTCCAAAGTGAAAATGGATTTTTTTTTAATACGATAAACGTACATCTTTTTTCGCAATAAGTCTCGTGTGTGTATGTCTTAAATAGAAAGTGAAAAAAAAACTTTTTTTACATAACCCTTATTCCACGCACTGGGTCGTGGTGACTAAAAACGTTATCATTAATTCCCCCCTGCACCGTCAGTCAAGTGCGTACAAACCAAGGTGGAGTGTTTCTTTAATGTGCAACAACAACACAACAAAAAAACGCACACACATTTATATCCATCTAACACAAACGTGTCGTCTGTCATTGCCCATACAGCCAGTGCACCGGCTCCACCGAAAGTGGGACACGCACTTTCCGGATCTGTTCGAAGAGTTGTGCAAAAAAAAAAAAATAAACACGGATTAGTGCGAAAAAAAAGAACACCTACACCAGAATAAATGCCGCCGGTAGTGAGAGACGGAATATTTAATTCATGTCACGCTGTGACGCGATGCGTGCGTGGGGCACCGACCAGCATGGTGCGTAGCCACTTAAGCAAGACAAAGGCGGATGGTTTGCAAAATTTCAGTTTTTGCAAACAACCGCCTCCCAACCGCCAAACACTTTCTAACGACGGACCGGGATGGGGCGAGAAATTGTGCGTAAAAGTCAAGAAGGTACGCCGATTTTGTTTGCACAAAATCTTCCGGCGTAGCTCGGCAGGCAAGGAATTCAGCAGCAACGGATCCGCCCGCAGGAAGGAAGTGCGATGAAACTGAAATTCGCAAACTTTTGCACTTTAATAGAAGTGACGAACGCACGGTGAAAGGTGGTCTATTTGCGAAATTTTTGCAACTTTTATCGCCTGCTTTCGCTTTTCGGTGCTAGTTGCGCTCCCGGGATCGCGAGAGAGCAACGTGGTAACAGCTTTAGCAAACTTGAGATCCGCTGAGGATGGGCATCGGGTTTGGTTGTGTGTAATTATAAAAAAACAAGCGCCAAACTATTCGCTGAATCATATCAAAGGCTAAATAGAAAACATTCTAGCGCTCATAAACGGGCGACTATTTGAAGCACTTTCCAAGAAAAGGGTCGGGATTTTACGCTGATTAACACTTCGGGCTTGCACGGAAGAAACCACCGATAGGAATCTCACACGTGCCTCCACATGAATGACGGCTCCACTATGAAACCGGAATATACAAGAAGCAAATGTGTGTAAATTGTGCACTCAGAGATGAGAAGCAAAAAAAAACCAACTCTACTCATACGCTTGCGCTTCCTTCTTGTATTTACTCGTGAATCTGCGCTGCAAGTTTAACTTTTTTATGTTTTTTTTTTATTTAGTTCATTCAACCGGGCTGAACCGGTAAAAGCGCTGTGGCATGCAACAGTAAAGTGCAATAAATATTGTGCCTTGCGCCACACGGGTCAGGGCATGCTTTTGCTGTTGACACGGGACAAACACAGCGAGGAGAAGATGCTCATGCCAATTGTCTCGTGAAGTTGTGTCTTGATCGAAGAACACACACACACACAAAATATGCAAATAATAAAAGAGGGGGTCTCTCTGGCTCCTGAACACGACACAAACGGAGCCGACAAGCACTAGGTAGCAGGAGCAGCAGCAGCCGGTTGATCGGTGAGAAGTGGTTCTGCAAATAAAGATCAATTAAAGATGCCACCACCACACCGGTATGGAGCGCTACAGGGGGGAGGGGGAACCGCTCCACCACCCGTGCCGTGTGTCGTTCTCATTTCACCGCGATGCACTTGACAATTCTCGTCCCGGTTCTTGTGTAACAGCGAACCACCGAAACGGTAGCAAACGGATGAGAAGCCGCCGCCAGCCGGGTGTGCGGCTTTTTCTCCTAATTGTATTTACAAACTACTCCACACGGGCCCGCGGCGGGTCGGGTTTGGGAAAATTCGACTCCACTAATCAATCCAATTACCTGCTTACTGGCGGCCACATCCCAGACGGTGACGTATCCGTGCTGCGTTCCCACCGCCAGCTGCTGGCCTCGTTCGCTCCACGAGACGGACGTGATCGTGTTCGAGTCGGAGCTGAGATCGCACAGCCGGGTAACCTGCAAAGCGGCATTTAAGGAAAAGTACACGTTAGCCATAAGCGACGGCAATAATCGCGAGCGGAATCTTGCCTGACTCGTGCACGCACTCCAGAGGTACACGCAGCTCCCGAGCCCCACCGCCAGCACATTCTGGGCCGACCAGTCGACGAGGTTGAGATAGAAGTCGTCCTGCAGCTCGGGCGCGTCCAGCACCTTGAACGGGATTTTGGAGATTTTGCGGGTCGCCTTGCGGGGTGAACGTAGCAGCTTCTGGCTTTTGATACTGACGGGTGACAACGAGTATGGACACTGTTCATTGTAATCCTGTGCGGAAATTGAGAAGATAAAGACGAGAGGGAAACGGTTTTATTATTTTCGGTTGAAACTTAATCGAAACATAATGTAGGTGACCCAAAAAAAGGGGTAATTCGCACGCCGTCGCCCCCCACCCCGGTGATTGCAATTTGTCCAATAGAATCGTCATCAAAAGTCATCAAAAGTGGCGTGCCTTTGTCCGTGCCGTGTTGCTCAAACCCAGACAAACGTACACAACACAAAAGGCATCTTTTAACGAACGTCCAACTGCAGTTTAATCAATTCATTGCAGCTATGTCGCGTGGACACACCGGGCCACATGGGAGTCCACCGTCTGGCGAGCAATGCGCTCGTTGGAGTGGAAGGCAACGTTTGCATTTTGCTTGAACTGAACAAAACCTCTGGCGGGCTGCATAATGTGCCCTCCTCCATTGGCATATGCAACACAAAGCACATTTGCGTCACTGTGAAATATTTTCCGCTTACGGATGCATTAGTCACTGATATTTGGGTTGGTAATTGTGGCGAAAAATATAAATAAAAAAAAAAAACCCCTCCGACACTTATGCCGATGACCCTGGGGGATGTATGCAAAATGCGCGAGGAAATGCATCTTCTCATAGGATTGGCCACTACCGTCCAAAACGATCGACCATATGTGGCTCGTCTACCATCGACCAATGACCAGAAATTTATGATCTCCATTTGAATTCACTCAATGTATCTGCATGCTCCCCGCCCCCCGCCACTAAAGACGAGCTAATTAGTGTGTCGACGACGAAACTAACTTCTTTCTAGCGCCGCTACCTAGCGTCGAATGCGCTTTTGTGCATGATGGATTTGATGTTTCGGTGCATCTTAAATCTTTAAAATAAAATAAAAAATTGCTCGTTAAAAATCATTCTTCAACCAACGCACGCTTCCACCATGCCGGGAAGATCATTATTCTTATCAGCGCAGCACACCGGGGGCACCGCAAACGAGCGCAAAAACAACACACTGCAGTTACGTCCGCGTTCGACGATCGTTCGCGATTGGATGGGCGACCGCAGGCAAGTTTTACAACTCGTAAACTTGATTCTACGACCAGATAAGCTGCCAAACCATGGGTCACTGCAGCGTTAAGGACGCGTGTGTTCCACCGCTGACCCAACAGGCATCAGATTTATTGTAGCGCTGATAAGCAGCTCGTTGCTGGACTTCACGGCTAATCAATTTCTTCCCTTCGTTTTGCAATGATTTGCAACAGACAGCCGGTGGGGAATCTCTCGCACGCCAAAAGACAACCATCAGTGCAACCACGGCACACGACAAATTTAATGAATAAAAAAAAAAAGGCAAGGGTTGATGGACCATGACCAAGCCTAATGTTGTTGAATACTTGTTTGTTTTCGCACACGCGTTCCAAAACTCGATCGGGGCTTCCGCAACAGCCGAGATTTGCACGAGTTCCCCGGTGGTGCTCTCGTGTTCGCGAACGCGTCCAGCAACATCTGGTGGCAGAATAGCAAGCCGGAAAAGAATCCGATCCTTCGGTGCACGTAACACTTTCGCTGCCTCTTCGAACGTTGGCTCGAGGTGTGTACAAACTTTTCCGTAGAACCTGTCGCGACCGTCGGATTGTTTCCGCCGACGCTGCTGATCGCTCACCGCACGATCAGGTAGCGCACACGATGCTCGAAGTACGTACGGACGGTCGGGTCAGCTGAAACATAAAACGTCGTACGCTGCAACATTCGTTTATTGCATCACCGGGTGGTAGGTAGAATGCCGGTCCGCCCGCCTGCACCACTAACCAATCGGTCAATCACCGCAACCGCAATTGAAACACCCCGGGAAGCCACTTACTGTGTGACCGGTCCCGCTTCCATTCACATTGGGTGTGTTTGCTTAATGCTCTACTCGAAGCGACCGAGAACGGGGTCGGCACTATGCGACGAAGCTGAACTTTTTGGACTTTGGAGGGCCATGCCATTGACTTTCCTTCAATGCAACCATTCAAATCGACCGTGCAGGGGAAGACCTGTCCCTGTGCCTACCCATATTCGACCTATGAGGTTTGCATTTTAACGAAAACAACACACACAAACATAAAAAAAAACAACCAACAAACCATCGGTAAACACGTGAGCATCGGAAGTGGTGCAGTATCGCCGACTGGGAACGGATGTCGTGGTGGATATGCTAAAATTGCATTTGTTTTGGGGGTGATTGTGCATTTGCTGAACAACGAACTTGGGCTCCAATATCCGCACATTTTTGTATGGTTTGAGAAAATATTTTAAAACGATCGTATCAGTATAGAATCGTTTTCAGCACGATTTTCTACAACATACGTTACAAAAGGTGAGTGATCAACAGAGAGAATAGCTACGCGCAACACAACTTTGCCCTTTTTGGATCAATTGGTTGGACCATTGGGATAGATTTTATCTAAGAAAGTGAAAGTGAAATTTTCAAACAAAAAAATTAAACTAAAAAGCATCAAGATTTATTACCCTCAAATAAGGCAACGAAATATGTCGATCACTGCAATAAGGTAGCGAAAAAAGTGTTATGATCAGTTCTAGCTATGATCAGTAAATACTTTAAATGTATGGTCTTTTCAACAAAGGAAGTTAAAGATAAATAAATTCTAAACCGCTCTGATGATTGATTGAATGATGTTAATATAAGAAAAATTTAATTTACAAACGGATATAATTTCAGGATAGTTCATAACCCAAATCTAAAATGGTGCAACCTTTTTTGTACTATTTTTTTTTAGATCAATATGAATATTTCTCGCAAAATTGTACAACACCGTGTCGGCGGCAAGCATCAGCACGATGATTAGAACGTCTTGTCTAAACGAGTGCATTACATTCTGTCGTATCGAAACCGACCACGCACGCCTTGCCTTGCCCAAACCCGGGGTGTCGCTGACCCCATTAAGGATCAGCCATCTACCCGAAATGACGACGGCATTGCAAAATGCAAGTAAACTCGCGATTACCTTCCTAATGAGCGGCCCTGGGTTTGCCCGTTATGCGGGCGTGGAATACAAAAGTTGTCGCTCCAGGTCGTTACTGATGAAGAACAGAAAACGGCCACAAAACTGCTGCCTCGGCTGCATTCTCTGTGAGCTTGAGTGTGTGTGTGTGGGATCGTAAAGTCCGTAAAGGGGCCCTCCTGTGCTGAATTTCTTATCTAACAAAAAGGAAAAAACAATGCTAAAACCAAATTGCAACTGAGCGGGTGTGACAACCCACTTCAACCCCTTGGGGAGCTGGTTAAAATGCGCCACCAACGCGATTTAAATGAGTGAAAATGGGTATTTTTTTTTGCACTCTTTCTTGCCCAATCTTGCGCTAAATTACCCACGAATAAATTACACACCTCCACTGGGCAGAACAGCAACAAAAAAATCCAAAGAACGGACCATGAAAAAAGAGGAAAAAACCCGACGCGATCATCGGATTTCCGATCGCATTTGAAGCATTTGGTGACATATCTGGCCGTTTTTATGGTGCGGTTCTTTTTTCCCCGTACAATTTTACCCATTCCACTATAAATTCACACCTTCTCATCGAACCCGTACATCTTTTATTATGGCACATTTCAGCGCTCGGGACGTGTTTCCCGCGGGCGGCACACGGCACACATGTTGCAAAAAGCCATCGGATCGGATCGGATAAGCTGACCAAATGAAGCCAATGAACCTATTCGGACGGTTTGTCATTTACGAGCGCTACCGTGAAGAGATTTCGGGCGCGATCGTGAGATCATGAGTGCATAAATAATTAGATGAACGCATGATCCGACCGATCCGAAATGAACCAAACAAGGGCACGAAAGAACGTGACTCGTGCGGTGCTGCATTTCAATTGACCGTATAAGATTGCATTTGGCATTTGGAACATCTTCTTGTTTTTTGGTGCGCAAACTTTGCAGCACGCTTATCAAAATAGGTCTGGCAAAAAGTGGTTTACACCATGACGAATGCCGGGTAAGCGGTCGTAAAAAATAGACACTCTTTTCCGAGTTGGAAAAAAACAACAACAAATAAATCACTCCCCGATCATCAAAAAAGAATCAGGAGCAAACAGTGCCACCACAAGCGGCACAAACACAAATTATATGCCTTTAGCAAAATTTACTGCAAATGCAAATTTTATTATCATCCCTCCGGCGCATTCGATCGGTCGGTGGTGGTGGTGGTGATGATCATTACTTTCCCCGCAAACTCACGCACCACACAAATCGAGCGATTTGCTCGATGCACTGTCCAGGCGCGAGCGTTTTCTGTGAGCGTTGCTTCGCCAAGTGCACTTCCCAGGGGGATTTCTGCTCGACCGGCACCGGGAGTGGCGAAGGATGAATCGCGGAAAGCAATCACGGCATATTGCACACACTACGGGATTAAAATGCGATTTTTTTTTCGTGCTGCGTTCACCACCATCCCTTGGTTGCGGCGTGCAAAACCGCTGCTTAAACGATGATTATGGACCGCCACTTATCGCACTGTTTATTTTATGATTTCTTGACCATTTCCTCGGTGCGCTGAGAGGCCGATTTTTTTTTTGGTCGGTATTTTGTTGCCGCACTTTTGCCGTTGCTGCGCCGCTTCAAGAGTCGTTGCACTCGAACGGTGGGCAGGCGGTGGGTTTCTTAGCGGCCACTCCTGTACAGTTAGCTTGCGGCGCCGACGCCAAATGCATGCATGCATTCATACATGCGTAAATGCACCGAAACATCGGGCGACTACGCTCCAGCCAGTGCCGCCGTGCTGCCTTTCTGCTGCCCGAGTGTGGCTTACTTTTCACACCTTTACGCTAAGCATTCCACGGTGCAACGGTGCATTTTGCGGTCAGTTTCGAAAGCACAGCACACACGTGAGATAGAAGAGGGAAAACAACTTGTGGTAAATTATGCAGAAACTAACTCAGCTTTCGGTATATAACACACCGTCATTTAGCATCTTCTGCAAATGAAAATTGCAATTATCTTACATTAAAATGGATAGCATCGTGAAGATCAAATTAGTATGACTATCAAAATCTTGCCGTAGCGTATTTATAAAATCATAATTCTTCAACACGATAGCAACATACTTTAGAATGCACAGATTGAAGAAGATTTAGAAACAACGTTGGCTTAGAAAATTGTATCCATTTCCTTCAGAAAACCCAAACAAAACAAACCCCAAAAAACCACAATTTTAAACAAATGTCGATAGTAGCAAAATACGCCCCTTTGCACAACCAACGAGTGGACGAGATAAAACCGACAGGCATTATGTTTGGATAATTTCACACGTTTCGCTGCCAAGCACTGGGGCGTTGTGGTGGCGCAGCACGAAAATCTCACGCTCATCTCATTCTCGTTGCAAAATTTATCAATCTAAAGCTCTTATCACCAACGACGACGACGGATTTGCGACATTCTCCTCGATTTGTTCGCCTTCGTACACCAGGACGGCGTCGGTGTATGGCTCTCTCTCTCTCCGCAGTAAGCAACCCAAACAATCGTGTCGCCACTGCCGGAGACCACAGAAGTTTGGCGAAACATTAAATCTAATCTAAATGTAATGAAATGGAAAAGCAACAGAAAACCGCACCGCACGATCTCGGGGGATCATTATAGGACGCTTAGCAGTTCCGGGCGCCAGCCGCCGGTCTGGATCGTCAAACCATTTTAATTGCCCTCGACTGACGGAAACCTACCAAGATTCACCCGGGAAGCGTAATTTTGGGACTGTTCACTATGGGTGTAATGAGCCCGCTGGGTCGGGACATTCCGCCCGCCCCGATCATAACCGTGTCAACCACCGCAAGGGGTTGGAAGGTGGGAAAGAATTTGCGAATTTATTGGAGCAAAACTTTCGCTGTCCGAACCCGTCCGATCCGTCCATAAGCCCGTAACGATGATGATTGTGCTTGGTGGTACACGTACCTACGTACGAAAATCGCGTAGCAATCGGACAAAAAAAAAACAAAGGTCATCCCCCTTCACCCTCCCCTCCCAGTCTGGGAGGTCGGATACGGTTCGGTGGATGCGCTTATTGCGAATCCCGAAACGCGTGCGCGGCTCGCTTACGATGATTGTCCGGCGGAAACCGGTCGAAGGGCACGCACATTGTGCGACACACACACACACATAAACGAACAGGTGGTGGGTTCAATAAAATAATTTACTATCAATTTAGGTACCATAAGTCTTCGAACTTCGAGGGCCCGATACAAACCACGGCCCTTCTCTTCCACCGAAGGGTCGTGTGCGATGATTTTTAAAAGCGCGCGCCCAAGCCGAAAACCGGAGATTTGATAAATCTAAGGACAAGGTGGTGTGTTTCTTTTTTTTTTGTTGCTTCTCTCATATCACTACACGTCACAGTCACTTGCGGGATAATTACAGACAATAAAGCACAGTCACGCAAGACGTCCATCCGGCACAATCAGGAGCCTTATTCCATTCGGGGCTGGCTTGCGGACTTTTGGACTAAGAAAACAACGAAAAAAGCAACAACAAAAAAACACGTAAAAGAAACACAAAAAGTTTCCCTCAAAGTCAGCAAGGTGATGTTTCGGTGTTTCGCAGCCGACGACGCGAATACACTCTTATCATGCTGACAACCTGCTGACGATCGCCGGTTTTTTGTCGGCGATGCTGCAATATGCGCCCTCCGTCCCCTTCCCGACACGACCCACGACCAACACGCAATTGCAGCCGGTTAGTGTAATAGAAGGAACGAGAGGCTACACACCTCAAAAAGTAGGTCCTTTCTGTGTGCACCGACCGATCTAAGCGCTTATCGCGTGCTCTATTCTAGCACGAAATAGAAAAAAAAATAAGCCCGAAAAATAACCTGGCGCCTCGACGATTACACCCGGACGATCGTATGGATGTTGGGAGAAATTGCAGCCGGGGCGCATTTTGCAATCGCAATCAAGCGACCCAGAATTATGGGCGCGATAGGCGCGAGCCCAGCGCTGACCCAACCTAGTGCAGTGTGGTGGTTGTTGTTTTTTTTTCTTCTTCTTCTTTTTTCCGTTATGATGGCTAATCAAAACAAGCGCAATAAAAAACGCGAAACCTTCCCGGGCCGCGGACAACATGCGGGCGCAATTTTGGAGCAATTAATGTTCGCACGGTACGCTTGCCAAGCATCGGTATGAGGCAAGGCCGCCCCGAAAGGTCCTTCGGTTCATCGATTGAACGCATCAGCGCGCATTTCCCGGCCGGCATTAGAGACGTCCGTGCCGGGGGAACGAGCGCCAACTACTGCTGTTGTACGGGAGGGCGCATTGGTGCACGAAATCGGGCTTCATTATCGGCCGCACTTGCCAGCGGAAATCCACGCGAATTTATATTTTAATGAACGCACGGACAACGAACGTCTCGTCGCGACAAAAATGCGTTCCGGCTGACCGGTTGGTGTCGTAAAAAGGAAAGCAAATCCAGATCCTCTCGTTTGCCCTCCACCCCGCCGGACACTCACGAATGAATGCCCATTCCGATCCAATAAAGTTCGATGACAAATGATGACAGTTTTGCACTTCCGCCCCC
>JXWZ01008128.1:0-15622 GCA_000956215.1 Anopheles farauti No. 4
GGCAGCAGCAGCAGCAGCAGCAGATGAGGACATTTCAACAGGCTTCCGTCGTAATTGGGATTGATTGTTCCAAAAATAATTCAGCCATAATATCATAACCCCGTCCGGTACATCGTCGTGTGTCGCACAGAAGACGTTGTCGTTTCACGTTTGAGGCTATGCGGATACAGTGCCAGTGACACACGGGAACCGACGCGGACCAGAAGCCACCTCACCTCATCATCTGGTTGCCACCGAGCTTGCTTGCGAAGGAGACGGCGTAGGGCAGAGAGAAAAAAAAAAATCGAACAAAAAATCTGTTCCCTCACCATCGTCGATGGCGATGTGTTTATTTATGATTACTCTTTGTTTGCTGCAATTAGGTTGAACCGCATTGAAAGACTGAACAGTTCATAATTATTGCCCAATTATCGAATAGAAATGAATGTGAAACCAGCAAGATCAGACCAAGAATGTGAAATGTTTAGAAAACAAAATTTGAAGAAGACACTTTAATGAAAGGACCTCGAGCTCACCACGAACGGATTCAGAAATCCTCAGAAGATTATGAACCCACCCACGGAAACGGCTCATTCATACATATTATTAATTGTACAAAATTTTGAATATTACCACAAAACAAAATTCCCCTGCTTAGTGTCTTCGACCACTGTGTCTCGATCCTCCACCGATCACTGTCGTATGATCCGGCCAACATTTCCGTTGAACAACGAAAAGCATGTCAACTTATTTGCCGTTGCTTCCCGCACTGTGGCAGCTGTCCATGCAGACTACGCAGAAAAGATTGTAAGAGCGATCGAAGCAACCGTAGCAACGTACAGACAAGATACATGATACGTGGAAGAGTAAAGCGGGAACAGTAAAATAGATCTAGGAAGCTATGGGCGAGAGGTTCTTTAAAAAAGTACCCAAAAAAAAAGGAGGAACAAAGCGGAAGTGAACTGAACGTAACACGAACGTACGGAACGGAACCAGCCAGTTGCTGTCGGTAATCAACTCGAAATTGAGATCAGCTGTGGAAGATGTTAGTTTTTTACTTTTCGAAGACAGTTCAATGTACATACGTCACCTAACCCCCCATTGAATACAGTGAGCTGGAAGCAAGAAAACGGTATTGCACTGTTTTGCAAAACCCTTGCCGCACCTCTTTTATTGCTTCCAGTTGTGGTGATGCTCGATCCATAATTCACCCGTACGTCATCGTAAACGGCGGCTCATCTGGCGCTTTTGGGGAAAATCGTTTGAAGCGAACCGCGACAACAAGCGAGAAGGGTTTGTTGCAAGTGCTGCCACCGGTTTAAAGTCCTCTAATGACGGGAACCCGTCACCACCATCGGAGGTCGGCATCGGTGTGGGAAGCAAAGCAAGAATAGATCTTCCAGGCGGCTGGGAGGCAAAGAGAGAGCGAGAGATAAAGGAGGTTCCGAAGTAGCTGTTCACGGTTTAGTGAGTTGTAAAATGATCTGATTTGTTGGGATTAAGTCATGTGTATCGCTTTCAAACTGTCTCCGCTTTAGCCGATTTACTGTGTGCGCGCGCCTTCATCGCACGATTCATCCGTCCGTCCGTCCGTCCATCCGTCAGTCAGTCAGCCGATGCGCCAGTCAGTTCCAAGCCTTCCCTCGTACCGTGCCTGTGTGTGATCTCATGATCATTTAAATGAGCACAGCTTCACGTGCTCTGCTGGAAGATGTTCCGACGAAAGCAAAAGGGGAACGAGGATAAGTTACTTAATTGGGATCGTTTTTTTTTGGTTGGTTGTGAAGATCTTTCGTTTTTTTTGCTACCCCTTTCCCGTAGGGATTTACATTTGGTGTGGTATATTTATCGGGAGCGTCAAGTGTGTTAAGGTGTTTATGATTCCTTTATGCAAGCCTTGAAAAGGTACCTATTTAACGATTTAATTTACCATAATGTTACGCGTTTTTCGCGTTAATTATCACCCAGAGCAATTAGAATCGGAATTTTCACCAAAGCACGAACGGATGCACATCAATCATCGAGAAAAGGGGTGCGCTTGTGTTCGAAGGGGGTGAGGGATCAAGGGGATTATGTTTGTTTATCATAAACTGCTCTTCCGGGCTCTTGTTTGCCCTCTTGTTCGACGTGGAACGCGCGTCAATCATCAAGATGATCGTGGTTTTGTTGTGACACAGAAAGCGTGCCGGTCGTAAGTGTAGTACCGGCAGCGGCTAAGGGTTTCCGGTTCCCTGGGCTAATCGTTCCCCAAACGGACCACTACTCTTGATTTTGCACAAGCAACGGACAGGAGACAAGGGGTGCGATGAGTTTAATTGTGCATGTTGTGCAAATTAAATTAACTCGAACATTAATCGACCGTGTCGCGAGTGATCATACGCTTTGCACGATTATCCTTTGTAAGCATTTCCTTACCATGTACTGTTTTCGATGTACCAATGTGAAGAAGTGGTGTGAACGGAAAAACAGGGATAAACAATAATTTTTTTTATCTTAACAGACGCTGACGGCATGCACAAGGTCGATTTGCCTCTGAAATCGAAATCGTGCTCGTTGAAAAAACCACGGCGCAATCGAACCACGTTCACAACGAATCAGCTAACGGCGCTGGAGAAGATTTTCGAAAAGACACACTACCCGGACGCCTTCGTGCGGGAAGAGCTAGCCAACAAGGTCGGCCTCAGTGAGGCACGTGTGCAGGTAATGTCTTTAAACGCTCAGACGCAACGATAATACAATTTATCAACATTATCATCACGCGACAATTCCTTTCAGGTTTGGTTTCAGAACCGGCGGGCAAAGTTTAGGCGAAACGAAAGGAGCGCTTCATCCGGTGGTGGAAGTGGCTCGAAAGCTGATGACTACTTCCAACCCGGAGCAATCCCGTCGGCCGCGACGGGTGCGACGATCGGGTACGCTGGTACCGACAAACCGGATGCACCGTACTCGTTGTCCTTTTCGACACTGAGTTCCATTTTCTCGCCTGTTGTGTCACAGCTGCAACAGCATCATCATCATCATCACCATCATCATCCGCATCATACCGCCGGTACGGTTAGAAGTGGACAGTTTTACACACCCTACAAACCCCCGCACGACGATCCCAACTTTTGCAGTCAACCGTACCAGTTTCCGAGCCTCAAATATCTAAACAATCTTCAACAGACATAGGAATTAGTGTAGCGACGCAGTTAGTGCAGTTTCACGTTTTAAGCTTTTTACGCTATTAACACCACGTTACCGGATGACGCAACTAGGCCGCCTCCCAGTTGACACGATTTTTTTTCTTTCTTACTGCACACATACCCACGCACACAAAAATGGCACGCACGTGGGCGGAAGATTAACCAAAATAAAAAGAGTAAAATTGTTGTATGATTCTGTTGATTCTGTTTTTTTTTCAAGTACAATTATTGTAAGGAGTAACCCGGGGGCAAATGAAGGATAAAACATGAGCTTACATACGGATTTGGAATTTGCCAGCCTTTGTCACGTACTTGACGCCTTTGAAGGGTTTGTACTTTTCGCCGTACATGTCTAGCCGATTCACTTTCAACCCCGACACTGCCATCTGGGAGATGGTAAAATGTACTCTGGAAAAGCGGAAAATGATAGACGATCATTGTTGGGCGATTCGAGGAAAAACCTTTAGCAATGCGATGCTGCTTACCTATCGATGGTGGTCTCGAGAGTTGAGTTAGTGGAGGCAACCGAAACCTAAAGGGAAACGTTCGAACATGAAACAAGAGACGCGTGACATTTTTTCGCCTTATGAAAGCTTACCGTTCCGCGGATATTGGGCAGCTTAGCCGCGTCGATCCGTCCAATGTCCCAGTGAAGTACCTTGTTCACCGTATCGTACGTGTATTTGCCCTGATTTACTACCAGCGAACAGTTTGTAACTGCTTTGGGCATGCAAATGTCCAGCTTTACACCTAAGCAAGGTTTACAAACACTTTTAGAATTCTGTTGTTAATTCTGCAATATACAAAAACTCACCCTCGACAGTCCGTCCCATGGTCGTCTTTGGGCCCACCGTAATGTCCAATCGGGATTGTTCGCCCGACTTCAGCACCAGATTGTGTCGAACGTAGATTGGAATGGCTACGATGCTCTGCGAGCCAACATGGTACGACATCAGTCGAAAATTGCCGTCGGGTGGAATGAATGACAGGATCCGTTCGGATTCCCATCGTTTGAAACGAACGCACGGGTGGAACGACACATCGTCGAAAAGGCGCGGATTCATGAACGAGAGCGATAGGTCCGGCATGCCGCTGAGCTTTATACAGCAATCAATCTGTGGATGAGAAGAGTTTAGTAAGGCTCGTTGACATTATGAAGGTTGGAATCGAACCACATACATAGCCTTGAATTTCGGCGAAAATCGTCTGTCCATTTTTGTCGATAATAGCATCGACCTCCTCGACGACATCGAAGTATGCCTCGTTATTCGTGTACTTTACACCAGTCCGTCGCCATGGTATAGCCGACAGTTGACCCGACGGAAGTGTGCCACTGATACTGCAAACGTAAGTGACATTCAATGAAAAAAATCGTTCAACAGAAACAAACATTGTTCATTACTTGGACTTTCCCGTCACGGAGTTGGCAATCGTACGCAAAATGTTCGGTGGTTTGATTAGCTCTTTCAGTATGTTACACTCCGTAGCAAGCGGGAACCCGTTGTCCAGCATCTCGTCCAGCAGCTCGTACACGATGACGTAGTTTTCCTTGATAACATTTTCGTTGCACTCGGAAAAGTAATCCTCGAACGTGTCCACTACTCGGTGCAGAAATTCTATTACAAATAGTGGAGGAAATTCTTGCTTGCAGGCAGCTACGAGTGAGATTCCATTACGCTGAATTGAAACTAGGTAGTGGTGAGGCGTCGAAAGCACTGGTGGGACGTTCTGTTAACAGGATAAGTATGTGTAGCAGAGTATGTGTAGCTGAGAAACTAAACCATTGCTTGTTTAAAGACCTTACATTAGCGGATTCGCGGTGTACATCGAGAAAGTAGGACACGCAGGTCCGCGATACGACGCTGCGCCAGTGTTTTTCCAGAAATACATCACTGTGTAGAGTGTTAACTTTATATAATCTGGTTGCAAGTCACAGTATTTATTTAATTTAATTACCCGCTGCTATTGACGATAAACAAACTGTGTATCATTTTGCAGGACGACCCGGTCCACACTCACAATATGGAACAACTGCTTGGGCCAAATTTCTGTTATTGGTTTTTAAACTAGCCGAATATCACCAACGCGATTTCTCTTTTATTTCCTTTTCACCGTAAGCAAAGTTTACACTATTTCGTTATTTTAGGAATAATTATTGAACATTATTTCTGCTTTGGTAACTAAAATTATGCTAAAGAGATGACGAATGCAAGCACTTTCAGTTTTTTTTTCGTGATTGGCTTTTTTGTTTACGTTGGAAAATAGCTGTCAAATACAGTGCGGCGCGGTTTATGCTGCACGTATGCCAAGCAGACATTCAAAACTAAGTAAGTGCATTTTTAATCGTAAATTCGTATTCTAATCAATAACATACATTGTTTAGAAGGTGTGTTATAAATAGTTGTAACTTATGAATTATCCATTCGTTTTGGACAGTATCAGAATGAGCACGGGAAACGGTCAGTTTGAATTGCTGTTTGCTATTGTCAAACGTGCTACTGTCTGTTTCGCCAAACTGACAGTCCGCTCAAACTGAATTGCTTTTACCGAACGGCTTCCAAACAGCATATTTACCGTATCGATAATTGTAACGCCTTTTCCAAAGTTGTTTTTGCTCGTTTACGGTTTTTCTCGCTCAACAGCAACCATGTCGAACAGCCAGGAAACGGCAAACAGTATTACGCTGAAGGGATCTGCACAAATTATTCACGATTACATGCGTAAGTATGAAGCCGACCGAGGAGAGATGCCAGCAGAATCGCAACGTACATTGGTTTCTTCCGTTGTGCCTTTTTTCTCGAAGTGTACAGTGTAAATTCGATCCTATTTCAACGCGGAATCTATCCGGCCGGACAATTTCGTCCTGAGGAGTACAACAACGTGCCAGTGATGGTTTTACAAAATCGAAATGTGGCACCATTTATCACAAAAACAATGGAGCGGGTGGAAAGTATGTAACATGATGGGGTTATTTCCGAACATTGCTTGCTGGGGTCATATCTTAGTGTTTATTCTTTTGTCGATCTTCCCCTTAGAATGGATAACGGAACAGAAGGTGGAGAAGGTTACAATGATGATCTACTCGTTGGAAACGAAGGAAGCGATAGAGCGCTGGGATTTTAATATCGAGGCTGAATATGACGACGCGAGTAATGCCACTTCGCACAAGCTAGTCAGCAAGATACAGGCCGAGATCCGCGCCGTAATGCGCCAAATTCTATCCACTATCAGTTTCCTGCCCTGCATCGAGCAAGTGTGTACATTCGATTTGATCATACAGTTGAAAAATAATGCTAACGTAAATGAGGATCAGATAATGAGCGAATTCCAGCGCGAAAACAAAGAGAATATCGAAGTGAAGGATGCGCACACGATGTCACTGAAAATTTTCAGTACGGGTGTAAACAATGTTGGAACGCAAGTGTATTATAAAGTAACGCAGTAGAAATGCACGCGTCTTAACTATCCTTTCTATTAGTTCGTATGTGACATCCCTGATGGGTTTTCTCTCATCTCTCATAAACAGGACCAGTTCGGTTTTATGATGAGTTATGATAAGCTGTATTATCTGCAGGAAATAATCTGTGCGTGAACTGTGTCATCGACATTCATTCGTTTAAACTAAGTTTTGTACATTGTCGTCCCTTAAATGAGGTGGCTTTTAATAAATGTTTCTTTCAAATAACTAAAATACATTTCTACAGGTAATAGAAAATCAAAACTGCAAACTATGATGCATTTTTTAACGGGATGTTTTTAAATTGAATTATAGCGGTTGATTGTATGGATTTCACAGATTCGACAGGTTTTGTCATGGGCTACTTAACATACAGATGGTTGCACACAGTATAAAATGTATGTTGTCCGTGGGAACGGTTTTGACAATTTGGTAAGAACATATGTACTTCTGCAGATTTATTTACATTAATGGATAGCAAACAGTATCACTAAGAATAAATGTTATAAACGTATTGAAACTGAAAAAATACTTTAATGGCTTGGATATTTTATATAAATCATTTTTCATCATTTTTTGTAAACCATACAAACTGGTAGCTGCGATACGATTCTATCTCTATGTTAAATATACCTTGAGTTTTGCTGAAATGACGGCAATGACAGAAGAAAAATAAATGCATCGCCATTGTTTATGTGGTGTATGTTTGTTGTTTTTGCTTTCATCGGCGTGTGTTGCTCAAAATATAAGGTTTTCAGCGGTAAAATTTTGGCGATAATCATGGATGTGAACCAGCTGGAACACCTGATGCGTAATTTAGCCATCAAGGAAACTCGCACCAACAGCCTGGATATGCTGGAAAGCAAGTTGGCTGATGTAAACCAGGAAATTTTCGAGGTAATGCTGCGGTCGGAGAGCCTCTTCAAGTTCCTGGCCGATGCCAACAGGTAACATCATTTTGTCCATGGTGATAACGTGCATCGAGTAAGAACTGTCCATTTCCGCGTTCCAGTGACCAACACTCTACGGCGTCGAGAATTATCTACGACAAAGCGTTGGAATTTTACCCGAATGGATCGGCCGTCTTCGATCAGTTTATCGAACGCTGTCTAACGCACCCAAAAGGGACGGTGAAACAGTTTGGAATGCGTGGCGCAGCTATTATGGTGACAGAGGGAGCGGGTGTTTCGTCCAACAATCTGCAGCTGCTCATTCTGCACTGTATTCCCTTGAAGGAGGTGTTAGTTGATACGTTGATAAATATGTTGGTGAAAGCGTTGCCCGCTATCTTCACGGAAGCCGGCGTACAGGCAAACTTTCTCACAGTGCTTGAGCACGATGAAACGATTCGCTGCCGGGTGTATGAGGTTGTCTGTACAATTCTCGAGAAGCATCCGGCACTGCTCCCGATCGCTGAACCTATAATCAAACGTGCACTGTCAGATCTGGAAAAGGAAGATGTGCTCCTGCAGACGAGCGTTCTACAGATACTAACTCAGCTGCTGACGACGAAGGAGGGCTTTGACTACATCGAGTCGGTCGATCTGTTCCGGAAGGTATATACAAACTTCGTCGCTGTCAAGGCAACTGTCTATCTGCGCTTCGTGTTGCCAAATGCACTAAAGTTCTACGCGAGTGCAGCGCTGGTGCAGCCTGCTTTGTTTCTTTCGCGATATCCTGAATCGGTGGATTTTATATTTGACAAAACTTCCCCAGACGATCCAATGGTGATGGCCATCGCGTACGACTGTCTAGGTAGGGCAATGATAGTTGTATACTTTTTAAGGTTATTCATTGCACGATTATTCTGCTTGCACAGGTATGGTCGGTTCGACGAACGAAGGTAAAATTCATCTTAGCGAACATCAGGAGACAAAAATGGAAACGATCCTGAAGGAGCTTCCCGGTATTCTGCATACCACACCGGAAGCGTACAAAGTGCGCTTCATCGAGTGCTTGGCGAGTTTACTTTCGGGTGGATCGGAACCCATCGATAATCGGATCTCGTAAGTAAACTCGTAAGGTATTACACGGGCGGGGGCAACAATATTAATCTCCTGTATTGTTGCATTACCAGGAGCATAACCCAAAAATGGTACGAAATAATGACAGGGAGCGAAGACTTGGAAATGGTGCAGGATCTTTTTAAGGTACCGTTTCCGACCATTAAGATGGCATCGCTGCAGCTACTGTCGGCCATCGTCGACCATCGGTGGGGGCAACAGTTCTTCCAGAACACGGGCTGCTTCAGTGAGCTGCTGCTGAATCGCTCGCTGGACAACGATGTCAACGTGACGCAGTTTAAGTACGATGTGATAAAAAAGCTGTCCCAGTGTACGCTGGAGTCCTTCGTGAGCGAAGCGCTCAAGAAGTACGTTTCCGAGGGTGTATTCTATCGCAAGGCTCAGGTGGAGGTGGTCATCGAGGGTGGACAGTGATTCGGTGGTGGACGATTCCTTCGTCGCCTGCACACTTACATTTTAAATTAATGAGTTTTCGTTACATAAACGTAATATTCATACCGCATACGCGCATGTGGGTATGAAATATGGATCATTTTTAAATAAATACCATCTCATAGCGGAACTTGGGAGCGCATGTTGTTTAAGCATTGATTCATCCGATCGCATTGATTACCATCGCAAGATTCACGTTTCAGCGTGAAATTTTCTCTGAATTCGGAAATGAATCCTGCTGGAAAATATGTGTCACATCGTGAGAGGCTAATTCCAAGACGATTTTAACACTTTCACTGTCAATTTGCGTCTAATGACGAAGTTGGGATGAGAGTCGACTACTATTGAGGAAGAAAGCTGCCATAATGTTGTATGGTTGTATGAGATTATTTAACGTGAAGAACAGGTTGGTTCTTAAAAAAAAATCCACAACCAAAAACTCTCAATCAATTAGTTTTAAGCAGATACGCCTGCGGCGGCCACTATTTAGCCACATATTGTTAATTGATTTAGCGATTTCTAGCTTTTTTCTGCAAAGAGTCATGACAATATCGATGTGATTGAAGTGTGGCCGATTATAGAATGCGAAGGGAGTCGGTTGGTGCTTCACCGATGTCCAGAAGGCATAGCAGAACATACCAGACTTGAAGTGGTTTTGGGGAAGATGAGAGCCGAGAGCATCGCTACGCTGTTCACTTGCGAGGTCACGGTCATGGAACGAGGAACTCTCGACATGATCTCAACCGTGCGTATATTGCCGCACGGTAGGTGTGTTACCATTGCCGTTTGTCGCCTGTGTTTATCCATCGCATCGCATTTGCTGCCGTGTCTGTAGCCTGTCGGTCACCTGTTTGCCTACGGCAACGAATGCCATCATTGGCTGATGCGTGCGAAATTGAAGTTTGAAGCAGATCCGTGACGAGGAGGGAGAGAGAGAGAGAGCGTCTATGCGTTGCTTCTTCGGGCTGGAATTCTGAGTCCAAATACCCAGCACACAGTCAGGAAGATCCGCTTTAAATGGTCGTCTTTCGTCTGTAAAATATGGTTCTGTTGGCGATCGTAACGAGAATCAGGAGGCGGAACCGACTCAAATAAAGACGATGAAGCGATGATGAGCTGAAGTTTTGTCAACAATGTTGTCATTAAACAACGCTGTACGCGATCGCCCCCTGGCGTGGGGCGGAGATATCCATGCCAGCGTAAAGTTTTGATTATGTATTCCGGGAAGCAATGAGACGACTGTAAGATTGCTTTTTTTGTGGTTCTATCCGCAATTAGCGTATAGTTTTCGGTATGGATGAAACGCTTAACACGTTTTCTAGTGCGGCAAAGACATTACATTGGTATTTAGGAACGTATCGCCCTCGACATGCTGACCTTTCGGTGCTGTTTGTTATTTAATGCTATCAATAACTACCAATCAAAAACCCTCGCACTGTCAAAGTAACACACGGATGTACTTGAATGTTACATGCCCCAGACATCATGCGAAGGATTTCAGTTTCAAACACGCGCTAGGATACATAGAGTGCGAGAGCGAGAGCGAGAGATAGGTATTTATATTTTTACGTAATTAGCTGTAAACGAGGGTGGTAGATGAAACCTGCCAGCGCCCAGAGCGCTGATGATTGATTCTGATCCTAAGGGTGTTAACTATAGATTTCCATACAACACGCGTACTAGATATCGCCTTCAACCTTCTACAGCCTGCTCCGTTCCCCCGCTTCGGTTGCCACTCGCCAAGCCGGCAAGATCGAGCTTAATTATCGATCAAGTGAAACAGGAACTCAGATACCAACATCACCGAAAGGGCCACCCCGGCGGGACGTTAGTGAGCTGACTGGTGGTCGAACCAGAGGATCGACAATGGCACCGATAGGGTACCGTACCGGATTTGAAATGTGCGAAGTTCTAGTGTGCACGCGACTTTAGCCACGCGCGATGTTGACGTCAGATTTCCTACCACGAGCCAGGGGCACCATAATCACATAGATTTGTCGATGGCGATGAAGTAAGAAGCGCCGGCTGCATATGCAACCCCGTTCGGTGCGCTTTCCGTGCGGCCGGTGCGGTGGAAGGAATTTAGGGCTACAAAACAAACGAACGAACCATGCGGAAGGGCCGTTTGGCAATCGATGATGAACGGGTACGGTTTGCGGTCGGTGTGTGATTGTCGGTGCCGAGGTTGGAACAGGTTGGAAAACCGAGTGCGGCCGGACAGGCAGAACGAACGTTGCAGAATTTGTACACGCAAAGGTGTGGTAATGATCCTTTGGTCCTTTTGGTTTGGTGCGTACGGTGATACAGTTCGCAATAGACGTAACGGTTCAGCAAACATACCGGTCCTTTACGAATCGTTCGATGAAACGTGTGACGTTCGTGATCGACAAACACAAGCACAAGGACGATTCTGTACCGGGAAGGTCACCCCTGGCGCTGAGTAGCGATGCGCAACTAATCGTAAATTTGAGTTCGAGCAAAGGAAATGTAAAAGGTCAGTGCGAGATTTGGCACCAAAATCTAAACCGAAAAAAAAGGAAACAAACACGCTCCGAACGAGCTAAGCTGATAATGAACACTTGGGTTCGTAGTGCAGGGTCAAATTTAATGAGCGATTGGAGTCCGTTTTATGCGACAGTTTGTGGGCAAAGAATGACGCCACCAAACTTGAAGGACGTTTGGGACGAGGGTTTTATCGCGACGATAAATCCCATCCAGCAAATGCACGATCGTTGATTGATGGTTTGCGATGGTTGAGTTTAAGATGTGGTTGCACGTCTAGAGATGAATTTTCATGACGGTTGAAGCGGCTGTTGTACAAGACAAGACGCAGCATGTAACTGTTATCCAAACCGTTGGCCTAACCAGTGTGACAGAGGTGGAGCGGAGGAGGAGAGTGTCGAAACGAAACAGGCGAAAACGGGTTTTTAGAAAGTAAAACAATGAAATGCAATGCTGGCAGGTCTATTTAGTGGCTTAGGGGTTGTGTGCTGTGTGCACGCGCCTTATGTTACGCTGTGGACCTATCAATATCACTTATTTATTTTTCATTTATACGATTACGTTACCCTTGACGTGTGTGGTTGCGCGGCAACGGAAGATGTGTTTAGTAAGGAGCAATATTGCTTTTTTCGACAATTTTGTTTGTTTTTTTGTTTTGTTTTTGTTTTGCTCTGGCCTGGTACGTCTTAGACTGATTTACTCGCCCCAGCGTTATTATGTGATGGTGGAGCATTTTGAAATTGTGAGCTTGAGCATATTTTTTGTTATTCAGTCTTTTATGGCGTCCATTTCTCCGCCATCGTGTGTTGGGGATTGATTATTATCGTTCCTCCACTGGTTGCTTCGATCCACTCGACACAGCAACATAAACGGTGGGATTAGAGGGTAGCAATTTCCGAAAGCCTTAGAGTTTTCGAGTGCACCCGGTCGGAACAGGCCGCATCGGGCGTATGCAAACACACTGGGCGAGAGGAACAACCCACCCTTCCCAGCAAGGCATCCCGGAAGGGGATCGGAGACCGACCGGCTCGAGGACGCACGGCACCTGGCGCCGAAAGGAAATCTCTGGACCTATCCATGCCTAACGTGGTTACATCGCGCATCGACGGGGCCCTCGCGTTATGTGATGCAGTGATTTGGGGCTTTATTATTAGGCTTTTTTTCGGGTTCATTTTTCTTCACCCTTCCAGTCGAGCGCGCAGTCTTTCACTCGCACTCTTTCCGGTTCAATCAACATGCGAGCAGAAGGGAGAGAGGGAGGAGGGGCATTGGGGGGAGGGTGGTCGGCTTGTTGCGGAATCTGGGGCCGCACCGAAAACGGCTCGGCACTACTAACAAAAATATCGAAAATAATAATAAAAACCGGTGCAAAACTCATGGCGGTTTTCTTTCCTCGTCTGGAGTCTGCGGATTTCGAAAACCCCTAGCGAGCGTTACGATCGATAACAGTCGGCAGCGTAACTAACGATTGTTTTAATGTCCCCGCAGTGCGTGCGTTTTCATCTCGTTATCATAACAAAATGGTTGGTGATAAAATTATCAACAAAAAAAAAATGTAGGCAAAGAAAACGAAAAGCGAAAAGGTAATCCGCCGTACCGGACAATGGTAGTTTCTCGAAACGGCGGGCGGCACAAGCTATCGCAAATGCGGAAGTTTCACCGCGCCCCGTACAATGACATCGGTTTCTTGGGACGAAAAAAGTGACCTTAACACCGCGTGGAAAAAGCTGCGTCTTACATTTATTCATGTTCAAGCGTGTTTCGTTGGGTGGTTTTGTTTTTTCGGACAATATTTTCACGAAAAAATCGGGCTGCCAGAATCGGGCCACGCCGGAACCGCTACAAACGCAATCCGGTCAGTGTGCGTGCCTGCGTGCGTAATGAATTCGCAGTTTCAAGGGTCTAACCTTGCGCCACAAAAATGGCTGACGCGTGCGGACGCGTTCGGTTTCCAAACGGAATTCGTGTGCAGCCCGCGTAAGTGTGTGCAAAAACCAAGGAGGGAAAAATAAACAAACACACGATGCACTCTACTACTAATGCGCCGGTGCGACGCGTTTTCCATACGCCATGGCTTGTTGCTCCGTTGCTTCGGTGGCATGGCCATCGACGAGGGTGGCCTAAGTAGGCTGGTTCGTCTGTGCGGTTCTCAGGTTTTGGGGGTAGTAATGCTCAACAGTGGCTGGTCCTTTCGGCGCGTGTATGTGTGTCACGGTGTGCACGTGCTTGGCAAATCGTGGTAACGGTCGTTTTTTTTTTCATTCGAGCTCAAAAACGAACATTTGAAACGCACGTGCTTGTCCGTGGTGCAAATAGATCGACGAAGAGTTCGACACATGTTCGTATGTCTTCCCGTTTAGCAGTTGGGCCAGGACACGCTAAGGTTTCGCCTTCCGAGCTAGCCGCAAGTTGGGTTTCTGCCCGAAAAGAGTTATTGCGTCCAATTACTCATTAAACTTCCCGCTAGTGTTCTCGGTGGATCGGAATTTGGTACAACAACGTTTCGGATAAGGGTGAAAGACCCGGCTGAGATTTAATCAGAGCTACAAGAGAGAGGTAAAAGAAGAATTGTGAGATGTTCTTCTCGCGTTTCGTTTGCTTTCTTCTCCCTGTACGCTTGTATTCTCGATATCGCTGTTGTGTCTGGCTTTTCTGGAAAGAAAGTTTTTTTTGGGTTTCTTAGTACTTCCGCTTCTCGCTGGTTTCGTACATCGGACCGTTCCAAAATACATTTGTTACAACGGGTTGGAAAAACGAATTTAATCTATTGCAACACGAGAAGCATCCGTTGCCTGAAGGGGTTCGGTTAGGGGTTCTAGTGCAGTAGAAGAAGGAAAGCCGAAGGCTAGGCAGCAGAAATTAAACATTAAACAGTGATTCGCTGAATCAGCTGCTCTAAGTAAGGTTGTCTGTTGGAGTGTTGGTTCTACCGGTGCTTGCTTGAAGAACAATAACATTCTGGAGAGAAATGAAGAAAACTGTAAGTCCACATTCTGTTGTGAAGGTAGGTCTAGGTCTGCTCGCGGATTTTAACCTGTTTCGTCACCAGTAGCAAAAAGGTAGGGGAAGGAAAAAAGCATTACTAAAAGCTGAAAGTCAACTAGTGACATAACAAGACTATCTTTAAAGTTTCGGTATTGACAAAGTGAGTTTTACTTAAGACATTTTGGTGACCTTACAAACTGCAGGATTCACTTAGACCGATTCACTTAGACAAAAAAGAAAATAAATACATAACAGTCTTATGACAAGTAATTTGCTGATAGCGAAGCTAGTGGTGGCTTACGCGATGTTTCTTTTCACTTCCCCCAGCCCATGGAGTCCCATGGAGTGTGAGGTTAGGTTTTGGACTCGTACACCTGCAACTGATGTGTCATCTGTTTCGAGTGTGTTATGCTATTCGTGCAGTTTGTTTGCGGTGCTCAACCACGCGTGCCATGTGTGGGAGAGCACCGGCAACACAGACCGCTCGAACACTTGACCTCGGACGGATCCGTCTGTGTCGTGTCATCGCGCTTTTAAGCGCCGAAACACTTCACCGCTAAGTGTTCCGTGGGTAGCTATAATTTTGTGGGAATTCAAGGTCATGCAGGAGAAGACACATTTGGCAAAGTTCGTCACAAGAATCACCGTATTTTTTTTTGTAATTTAATATCAAAAGACAGAGATTACGAAAGAGTTGCCTAACTGTTCGACCCAATGAGGCGGAATTAGTGATGATCTCCTGAAGCGATCACTCGACCATCCCCAGTGACAGTAGTCACAGTCTCCCTCTCGTCCTTCTTGACGCATCGAGCGCCTACTACGAGCGCCTACCAACCCGGAGAAAGGGAAAAGAGCTGATCGTGAGCAATTGAGTACGTTACGCGCGCGTTACGTTACAAACCGCGCCAACGGGTTGGCACACGAGGTTCAGCTTGCGGCAGCGTGGTCATTTCGATTGCAGTCTTCGGGCGCGCAGGTTGTGCATCCGGTGTTAGCTCGCGATCCGTCCCTCCTTTAACCAGGTAGGGGGAGATCGATTGTTGTTGAAAGAGTTTTTG
>JXWZ01008138.1:0-13900 GCA_000956215.1 Anopheles farauti No. 4
GCTCTCTCTCTCTCTCTCTCTCTTTTTCTCTCTCTCTCAATATTCCATCGTTTGCACTCAGGTTTAAAGTGCCTTCTTTTTTAGCTCTTTAAAGTGTCTAGTGTCTAATAGTGTTTTGTTGCGTAGTATCCTTGTGTGTGTGTGTATGTTTGATGCGACTTTTCGATTCGAACATGTGTCAGTGTGTTTGTGTGTATGTGTGTGTGTATATATAACTGCTCTTGCCTGTGTGTCCTTAAACAATCTAATTCTTTCCACCAGTTTTTAACCCTTAGTTGTTTCTGATACACACTGATCTTCTTGCCTAACGTTGATTATCATCTTTCTAACTTGATTTCTTCCTATCCTTCAAACGCTGTACGCACATCGCCAACTCTTTTCCCACACCACATCACACCAATAACTCCGCACACCATTCACACGCATCATTACACTACCTCACGGATTCCTAAGGATTGTTCTTATACGATTGAAAGTATGTGTGCGCGCGCGTATGTGTACGTGTACTTATGTTTATACGGGTATGTGTGTGAAAGAGAAAGAGAAAGTGTGTGTATGAGCGGTTCAACTTTTCCACGTTGCTCCCTATGTATGTAGATACTTTACAGAAGCACACACAAAGATTTCTTCTTTTTATTCGGCTTCCGCTCGGGCGATTTCTTGTTGATTTGTTGCACTAAATCGTAGAAGATCTGTAAAGCACATGGAACAGTACCGGTTAGTACATGGAACAAAAAAAAAACACGCGAAGAAAGGAAAGCTCTTTCGAAAAATCCTCCCCGAAAACTTACGTCGTTAACATTAATTTTGGCTTTGGCAGACGTTTCCATGAATGCACAATTGAACTGCGATGCTAGACTCCGGCCCAGATCTTTGCCCACGACTCGTTCGTCCTCGAGATCGCATTTGTTACCGACCAGCACCATCGGAACATCGTCGGTATCCTGCAGATGGAGATTAGGGAAATTAGGAACGTTATTTCGTGGGCGTTTAAAAAATCCGCATCAAGGCCAATCATACCTTCACCCTCAAAATTTGCTCCCGCAGGTCCTGCAGATCGTTGAAGGTTGACTGTGCCGTGATGGAGTATACTAGCACGAATCCCTGGCCGTTCTTCATGTACAGGTCTCGCATGGCGGTGAATTGTTCCTGGTAGTGAGATGGGGAAAATAGACATTAGCAGTGTCTCTTCGCGCTAACGGATGGATGGGCTATCTTTCTGCGAAGGTACTCACTGTGCCGGCTGTGTCCAAAATTTCCAACATGCATTGTTGACCGTCCACCTCGACCTGTTTTCGGTAGCTGTCCTCTATCGTTGGATCGTACTTTTCAACAAATATGCCCTGTAAACAAATAGAAATAGTGTTAATTAAAATGTAACCTCAATCCTACTTAAATTCCAAGAAATATACTACTCGACTAAAATTATCTCTAGAGAGTAGTATGCAAAACAGGTAGGCAAAATTCCACAAAAGGAGAAGAAATCACACACGCGCACCGGTCTAGGTGAAAAAGGGAAAATGACAGCCTTTTCTCCTGGAAGACGGCCAATGTAAATAACACAACACAATACCCGAAAGTCGAAATTAATTAACAGAAAATTAAATTGAATGCCCTAGCCGTGCCTGTTCCCATCCTTGTCGCCTAACGTGCGTGGCATCCAATTGGCATCTGTCATACCGACATTATACGTGGATGAGGAGACGGTTGAGTTTTATCTGACTAATTGCGAATCACATAGACGACTACTAAAGATTTTTACTACGAGAGATTATTGGGTAGATATTTCGATATTTAGACTGGAACTAGCCCTGCCTTAAAGTCACAAGGGTTATAGATACCCTTGTTCGATACTTTAGCTACCCTTTCGCTCAGTTTGAGAAATAAAAAAGCCTATTTGCTGTGTAGAAAGAAAACAATTAATAATGAAAACCATACAACACAATCTGCTACTGTTAGCGATGTTTTATTTATTTATTTTTCTTATTTGGTGCGCAAATCCGTTCGGTATCCTTTTTCCTTCACGTGATCCTCTTTCTGGCTTTCACCCCAACGTTCATCGTAAATCTTATCCAATCAAATTTGACAGCCCAGGGAGCATGTTTGCAGAGCGAATCTGAAGGGTTATTGCAATGCAAAGGCTACTAATTGCCTTTAAAAAGCGAATGGTTATGGTGCTATTTGCTCGGGTGTTTCCATACCAACCGTTAAACGAGAATCTTCTTCCGCCCGCTCCAAAGTCCTTCGCTTATAAAACGGATATTAATAGGGAATATAATAATACAGAAACGCGTCAAAAGTGCAGTGAAAAAGCGTCCCCTCTCCTGGCGGCTCGGCTCAATCAGCCAGGAGTTTTTCCGTCTGCGGTTCGTTCACTTCTCGTACTCCCCTAGCAGTCTTTCCATGCTATTTCTTCTCACCGAGTTGACTGCCAGCAAGTGCCAACAATCGCTGCTCGAACGGAACAAGCGCGAAACGACAGAACTCATCATTATCGGTTGGATTGTGTGCCCATCCTTCACGTCTCCACTGGGATATGCCAATTATCGCCTAGTCTATTACATTTAGAATTTATTTCCGTACGAATCCATTCCACTGCCGGCGGCACTTCTACTTTTGCTTTCGCATGGATAATGACTGCATTCATCACGGCAAGATTTCCTTCTTCGTTCAGATCGGAATTCCTACCACCAGATGGTTGGTTCGGAGCTGGTTCTTTCGCTCGGTGGCAACGTAAAAGTTGGTTTTGCTCATTATCAAAATACGGTTGCCATGACACATGAGAGTTAGCTGCTAGCAACGTTCTTCCAGCCGGAAACCTTGCTATAAAAACGCGAACCATGATATGAACGTGTATGTTTTGAAGAGGGAAGGGCCGCAAACACACTTCCTCCCGCCGTTCGGTGGCTACAATAACGCATTGATTTAGGCGAGTAAGTGTGTGTATGTGGCTTATCTTAGGCTTTTAGGCCAGATTGGACCGGACGGTTTCAGGACGAAACGTACTCGAACGCGTCTTTCGATCGTGTGTGCATCTTATCAGCACTTCGGGCAAGAATAGAAAGAAATAAAATGCAGCAAAAAAAAACTCTCCAACAGTGTGGTTCGGTCGTCGCCGCTCGTCGTCACCGCTGACAGCCCAACTCGATGAATCGATTGCTATGCGATGATAACGAAGTAGGCACGACGACGCACAACGTAGAGGAGCCCTTTTTTATCAACACAAGCCGTGTTATAATACACTTTCATCTTCTGGCCCCTACATGTGCACGCATTATAATTGACGAAGTCAGGAAAATTTATTTTAAACTTCCTTGAAAAGTTCCGGCTTTTCCCAAACGTTTGGTCCACAATAATGACATGTGACACCTTTTGTTATCCGTTTTATTAATCATATCAATGGAGTATATTGCCATACCATGACATACTATTCAAAGTACTTATTTTAAAACATGCTTGAAAAGATGGCAATATGCCGGTGAGATCATAAGCTGAGAAATGCAAGTGAAATAGGTAACAGATTACGTAAATATGTCTTTAAGACCATCAAATAATCTTGCAACAATCGAACGGTCACTTTATAAATCTTCTAGGGATACAAATTCTACGGATTATTAAACAAAGCAATGCGATTGGATGCTTCCACATGTGAACTTCGCGCTGAAGTTGATGTTAATACACATTTATCGACCAGGCTTAGCTGGATACACGCACAATAAACGAGTAGCTTAAGGAGTACATACTTTAAAAAAACACACACGACTACAGATCCGACTCCCCAGTGGCCTGTGTCCCCCTTGTATACAGTTGTAACCAAACATTGCCGAAGGAGTAGTCACCCCAATCGACCAGTGCCGACGTGGAGTCACTGGGTAAACATTTCTCACCCATCTGCGATGAATGAATAAATAATGGAAAATAGATTAAATTTATCGCATCCATCCGGATATCGGGAACGATACTCGTGCGTGATAGCTTGGCTGGTAGTGGATGTTGGGGCAATAAAAAAAGGGCAACAACACCTCTTCAACTACCTTCTTAGACGCAGAAGAGACGGGTATCTCTTTCTCCCATTTTCTCTCGTACACGCACATGCTCTCTTCCTAGTGCTATCGGCAACATTCCACAACCAAGTAGCTGAGACTCTTGTTTTGTGCCGAGAAGCAGTGGCGCGCACTTTTATCAACACGGTCGGTCGTTCGGTATCGGAACATCGGATCGGCCTGCTAGTTAGGCGTGGGATGCAGTGCACTGCAATGGGCAGACCGCGGCAAACAACTACACTCCCTTGTGCCCGGGAGGTTGAGTGCCATCCCATCGGTCAAGTGAACGTGTGTTTCATCTAGCTAGCGCGAGAAAGAGCATTAATAGGTGGCCAGCATCAATTTGCCAGCGGCGCACGATGCGTTTACCCCGTACACAGAAAGGCAGTGCGCGTATGTGGGGCATTCCACCAAAACCCCAAAGAACAAGCGTAAGGAAACATAAACCAGACGAGCGAAGGTGGGTTTCGATATTTACTCTAAATCTCACATTATTTGCTTATCCCCCTCCCCACAAACTTGGTACACAAATTGACCTTTTACGGTGTAGAAATCATGCACGGAAAGCACATTACTTGCAGGTGAAGTTCGTTACGTTCAGTGGGTGATTACTTTCCGCCGAACACTACGGAACGGAACGTGTGAATATGCATCCATAATAAAATAGCACAACGTTTCGGCGAAAGTAAAAGTGTGATAAATCATGCATGAACTATGGCGCGGTTGTATGCTTGCAATTTGCAGAAGCAGCCTGACTGATCATTCCCCTTTCCTTTTTGTTGAATTTCGCCGCGGACAAGATAAGGTGTGAGGAGCGATTGATCTTATTGGAATGATCAATTCAAACTGTCGATCAATAAAGATACACGTTTTTTACTTTCAATTTCATTATATTTAAAGTCAATAAAACTACTGTTGTATGGAATATTTAATTCCACTTTACGAAACTAACAAGATATTTAACACAAAAATTAGATAATTGAATTAAATTTCTAACAATCATTCCGAATTCATGAATCGAAATCAAGTTTCAGAAATGTGTATTCAACCCATCGGTTCAACGTCCTTTGCAATGTTACACCCGGTGGAGCATTTTTAACAAGCCGATCGGTTGATTTATTTTTCAAATTACACCCTCTACGAAGCACGTACTAATCGAAACGTTTTTCTTTCACCCTCGATTTGAAAGTGAAACTAGGGCTGCCGGCCGCAAAACCGGGCTTGCTTCCATAAGTTAATTTAAAACTGATTTCCATGCATTCATTATGCACCCGGTGGTAGATGGTGGTGGACTCGTAGTCCAAAAATGACCGGAAACTATCGTATCTTGCCGATGTGTGCGGCAGCCAAAGATAGTTTGGGGCAGTAGAGGGAGTGTGGTTTACGCGCGGTGTAACATGCGTGTTGAACAGTCGTTAGACTTTCCCTAGTAACTCGTAGACGGGTGGATGGAGCAGTTAGCAATCGCTTAATTATTTCATTGCTCCTGCCTAATAATGATTCTTCTTCTTCCAAACACACGCCGACGTGTTGTAGGAGAGTCTTTTCTAGGGAAGGGTAGGAAAATGGTCGTAGAAATGTGTGCTACAGAAAATGTCCTAAAAATGTAGTATATTATACCCGAGCATGCATTAAACATATATGTAAAAGTATACATAGCTCAAGTCGTTGTACAGAGACGACGATGCCATATTTAAATCGCAACATTCCCGCCACTTTCCGGGTAACCAAGGCAACACAAATTGGAAACCCCAACCACCTACTATGAACATATCGCCCATCGCACAAAATCGCGTTTCGTAATCTCAACGATTGAAATTGCATTACATCGCATCGAAAAAGGATTGCCTCGTAATCAGCGTATGGATGGGGGAGGATGGAGAAAAATCGACACACAACGGCGATGAGATAACTGTCCCGAAAATTGGACTCCACAACTACGCCCCACGAGTATGAAAGCGCATGAAAGCAATGACAAGAAAAAAAGAAACGTCACACGGCAAATGTATCGCCATCGTGCACCTGATGAAGGGTAATCATAACAGTGATTGAATTCCGTTTCTTCTTCTTGCTCCTGTTTTTAGTTCACGAACGGATGCATGTATGATAGGTGGGTGGTTCCGCATTCTTCATGCGAAATTACCCGGATACCAGCAGCTGTGGATCCTTACATTGGCCCGAAAAAGTGCCACTGGGAGAGGAGCTGGTTTATTCAATCAGTGTGCCAAAGAGCAACGTTCCATGTGCGTGTGTGTTTGTGTCATTTCGACTTCATACATCCCATTTGATTAAGGAATCTATTTGCTGAGCCGGTGGAACAGTACTAGAGATATAATAAACATCCTTCACGGTGTAATTTTTTTCTTATCCGAGCCACATTGTTTTGATTGAGTGGGTTTACTTCGAGGCGCCTCCAACGACTCCCTGTTATTGTCAACACCATCATGTTGCATTTTAAGCATGATAATCAAACATGTTACATCTTCTGCCAAAATCCAACTCAATGGGAGAGACGGGTTAACTTCAATCTACTCGCACTTTAGCTTCTCCTCAACTCGGTTGCAGGCTGTCGATACGGCATCCGTATCTATCTGCCTGCACGTTGCACAACATACCCGGGAGTTCATGCCGCTGAGTTTGCACAAATATCACTTCTCCAATACTTAGCTACTCAGGGATGCTCCTATGTTTGACACCCTCTTTGCCGCATTGGTCGTAAATTTTCAACAACCTTCTCTCCCACCCACAACGTCGTTTCACCGGTGTTTCCCTTTGGCGGTTTGCAGCAGATTCTCACAGGTTGAGACACAACATTTGCGTATTCACGCAAACCAGTTTATTACTCAATGTCACACGTGATGAAATTTGGTTCATTGAACGTGGCAAGCGTACGGGCGGAATAAAAATCAGCATCGATAACCAACAGATTTTTGAAAACCTAAAATTAAATTATATATATTTAAACATTTTGCACGAACTGTTGTCCATGCGATGTCTTTCAACATACCGCTTACTGCATTATAATGAACGCGTCCAAGAATCCATTATACCCCAGGCAGGAGTGGTATTGCTGCTGGTCGCAGGTTCGAATTAATTTTCGCCCCAACCAACCGTCGACCGGCCATTCGCTTTCAATAAGGCTCCCACACGCTGGCGCTAAAGCTGGTACTTGTGGTTCTAGGATGAATCCAGCAAACCTCTTCTCGTCGCCCTTTCCGTGTATGGTAGCATGTACGAAGCCGCAACGCACTTGTTTGAACGGCGTCCACCACAACCACGCACTTCATAGTATGTCCTGCTGCTGCTGATGCTGCTCCAGCTGCGCCGCTGTTGTATGCGTTCGGATCGGGTAGGTGAAGCAGAAAAGCGTGAGCGTGGATTTAGGTAGTTTTGTCGGTTCAATGTCGCTCCGTTTCGCATTCGGGAGCGTTTAGAGCACAGCTGGCAGTAGTACTGTAACTCCAACGCTGCTTGTACCATTGACCTTTGTGTAGCTCATGGCTTGGAATTTTACTACCCAATTGTTAAACCATCCAAAAGCGGTTCCTCCGCGGGGAGAGGCGCCGGAAATGGAAGTTTATGTTCGTGTCACACAACCCATGACCAGGCACCCGCCAACTTAAATAGACTTTTCTCGCTCCGATTTTGCAGCCTATGTTCAGCAGCTATTCAGCACAACCATGGCGTACGAGCTCGTTGCTGCCCACGCGGTAAACTTTTCCATCAAATTGATATTCAAATGCACCTACTACTTCCTGCCGCGTTCGGGTGTTCTCGCTTCCCATGCCTTTCTGCCCACCGAACCGGAATGGTTTGGCAGCAAAAATACAATTCACAGCCGCGCGTGTAGGTGCGTTGGCGAAATTCATCCTTCCTCACCAAATTTTATGCTAACTAGCAGGTAGCACCGACACTACACACGCGGGGCGAGGGCTTTGAATGACAAAATCATTAAATCGGTCACTATAGCTCGTCAACTCGGCGTGGTGATGGGGGGCAACGAAAACGGGCAATGGATGCAGATAACAACGCACCGCCTACTGCCTTACATGTGATCGGATCGATTATGATAAAATAATGGCGATGTAAAGCGTTAAAGCACTACAGGTGGCCATGGAGAGAGAAAAGATAGAAATTTATACATTCTACCTTTAAAGGTGTGAGTACACAAATACGCGTTTGTGCAAATTATTTTTAAGTAAGATTAAAATTAAAAAAAAAATTAACTTCCTCGCTTGCTAGATTGGTTTCAATATGTGGCATGTAACACTATGGCGCAAAGGTCCGACATTACGATCCACACATATGGTGCCGGTAATAATGGTTTGCCGAAATCAGCTGACGTCTTTTACTGACGTATGTTGCCCCAAGGATGGATGGAGAGAGGGGGAGGGAGGAGGTTAGCACACCGGAAATCGAGCGGCAACCGAAAAAAAATCAATCACGGCCACATTTATCTTCCCACACACGCTCCGGTCCGTCCCGTATTTATCACATGACACACAACACATGCTCGGGCGCGCACAAACACATAAACACCCACGTTTCCCGCCCCAGTGCAATGTATAGGCGGTGATACGTAGTACGGTGATTGTTTACTCACTGCATGATATGTGACGCCAACGCTTGGGTGGTGGCTGATAAGACGACACTGTTTTATTTCTGCACCGGATAGTACGGAGGGGCGGAGGGAGTAGGAGGAATGTTTCGGCCAACCTAGGCACGTTTTGGATCGATTTGAATGTTTTAAGTATCAGACGTCGTACAACGATATGAAACATATGTGCCTCACTCATATTAAAATATTTTATTTAATTACATTTAATTTTTCACCACCGTTGTGGTGAGTTGCCATTTTTTTCATTTTTCTTTTGACAACACCGTAGACAAGACAAGCTAATCAGCGTAGTTATATGTTACGGTGTACGGAAACTATTTCTGGGAATAATGATTAAATTGTGATAAAAGTCAACTTTTTAAAACCAATGCGAATGTTTTTTTTTGCAAATCTTTGTCACGCATCGAACAAACATTTAATAAAAGAATTTGAAAATATCGTAATCATTTAAGTTTTCTGTATTTATACAGATCACACCTACTTTGCTATCCATCAAGACGCTCTTTCTTAATTACATCCGAGACGCATCCATACAAACTGCGGCGAAGTGTAAACATCAATCGGTTCCAAGCTTTAACTCCCTAAGCTGCACAAAGGCAGCATCTGGTTCCTTCAGACCCCCGGACAAGCACGTGCTTTTCTAGGCAGTGGTATCATATCTGGACAGGCATGTATGCAGATCCACCATACCCCGGGGGGTCGGTCCGTTTCATCGAATCAGTCCCGGTGCGGTGACCTACATCCCACACGACACCGGAGTGATGTCCTGTGAAGCGGAAAAAAAACGGCAAAACCATCGTCGGGTTCATTACTTCGAAGCCTCGGGGATCGTTGCGGTGTGTGCGAGACTTGCCGATGGGAGCAGCGAGCAAACACTTCGCGTTTCGTTCCGATCCAGTAAGCGAATGCGTTCGCTCATTTCTCCACCCAGGACAATGTGTGACACGGCAACAATGGTAGCAGCAGCTGCCACCGTTGCCTTCCGTCGGCAGGACACATTCTCAGCGCATTTGCGAGGCAGCAGAGTCGGGGCTGTCGAGCAGCGGCGGTAGGCAGCAGTAACCAACATCAGCAGACCACTATGATGAGCAATTACCGTTGCTGTCGTGACAAGATCCCGATGTGAGGGCTGCACACAAACAAACACGTACGCCTTTCCTTTTACCGCATATCCGGTTTAGGTGTCCCGCTCTGCACTTAGTGCCCCCGTTTTGCGGATAGACGACGACGACGACGACGAGCAATAAATCTATCGATTACGATTACGAAGCCAACCATATGCCGCATTATTTCTTCTTCCACTACATTGCGGCAAAGGGGTAGCCAGCAGTGTCTGGCGTAGTTTGTGCGGTGTGTGTCTGTGTGTTCGACAACGTTCGATCCGTCAATGACAGCTGGATGGTGGCGAAGGTGTCATAGCAACGACGGATGAAGATGCGGCAGTAGGCTAAGTTTTGCAGTTGACAGCTAGTGGAGGGATGGGTCTCTGTTTGTAGCGCGTTTCCCGCGTACAACGTCATCTAGATCGTTTGACGGCGTACTACTGCGGTCGTGTCGGTTGGGTGGCTGTGCCAGCTGGTGTCTAATGATCACAATTCAAAACACGCGTAGCTCACCGCGCCCGGTGCACCATGGATGTGAGGAAAGGAAAATGTGGTCCGATGCGATGACCACCGTTGCTGTCGTTGCGAGACGTCAAAAAGACTCCATCTTGATTGAAGTTATGAATTGAATGAAGATCGAAGTGCGGTTCGCATCGGAATGCCCCGTCCGTGTGGCCCTTACCACAGGAGGGAACGTGTGCATAGATCCACGACCCGTGGGGGTGGCCCCGGGTGTCTGGGTGTGGGTGTGGGCCGTTGTTGTACACAAGATGTCTGCGATTTGTCGATCAACACAAGCATACGCTGATGTTGCTGTTGCTACCGCCTCTGTTTACCGTCACTCCCTGGGAGGTGAGGTATGTCGCAATGTTGCCGGTGTCGTTCAAGCGTTTGGCCTCATTCCTCCGGCAGAATCATCGCTCGTAACGGACAAATCGTGTTCTAACGAATAAACAATTGATGTGTGCCCGGCAGTACGGGCGGTAGGGGGGAGGCATTTTTAAATTCCTCACCAGCGGAGACAAACCTTCGAAGGTAATAATGGTAGCCATAGAGAGTTGAGTCTGTTGAGAAGTACAGGGAGAAAACATTCTGTAAAAATCACATCACCGCCCATCGAAAGGCGACGGATTCCGTTTTGTATTATTTACGTTCGTTGAAGTAAGCAGTTTTGCAAACTTTCATCGATTTTCACTGCACAATGTGTTCACCACCATTTTCGGGGAATAAAAAAATCAGGCACCCTCCGTGTTGATCTTTCTTTACGATACACGCACGCTCACACTTGTCAATCAATGCGAAATTGATCCTCGATGCGGGTTCGACGTAAAAATTGTATTAAAACAAAAACGATTCCAATGAACGGCAAATAATCCTTTGCTTTTGTATTAACGAAACTCCCACTCTCGGGACGGGACAAAAAAAAAAGGGACGAGACCATTGTTTGCTTTTCGAGCACACATATTTAACGAGATTCCGTCTAATCCAACAACCACCGGACGCTGACCCACTACCACCCTTGCGACAAATTCTCGCAAAAAAAAACCCTGAACGCCTATTGGGAAGGTGGTTCGAGAACGTGGGTGTCCTCCGTCAGAATACCGTCGCACTAAAAATCGAACCGCAAACAACGAGGTTTCACCGGAAATGGCAGTGACGACGACGACGACGACGTCGGCGGCGTTCGAAAGATGACGTAAACGGCGGTGTTCAGATTCGCTTTCTTTTACAAGTGTTATTATGGCTTCGAACAGCGGCGGGCTGTAAAAAATCGTTCGAGATCCATGTATGCTTTGTTCATTCCGTTGCCAACACCTTGAACGAAAGGGAAGATATTTTCGATGGCGACGGATCGATACCGCAAGAGCAGAGAAAAATGCTTGCCAGTTCCGCACCGCACCGCGCACAAGAAATACCGGTTGCGTTTGGGGTAAGAAGATGAGAAGGGACAGCATCGTGAGCGCCATAAAGAATGGTCTTCTGGCTATTATTATTTAATCCTTCCCTGTCGAGACGTTTCGTTCGGGTATGTAAGGTCGCCCAAGGGAACCAAAGCCTCATGAGCTTTCGATTTTCGTATTCGATAGATACGCTGGCTGTGATTGAAGTGAAACGTTCTTACTGAAGCGATGATTCTAGAGATTAAAATGTGGATGGATGCTGATTGAAAGCAATAACTTAAAATATGTTGCCTATGTGAGGCATCAGTTGAGTAAAAGGTACCCACTTGGCATGCAGTTATGAAAAGGTGATATAATCTATTGGTAAAAACCACAAATGCGATGGTTCGAAACCACAAAAAGCGACCAAAATGGCAACCGATTAATTGTACCGTTGGTAGCAATCAGATGTAATTATTGTTAACATTCCTAGCAGAAAAGCGGTGGTCATATAAAGTGACACAAATTATCTCATATGAACGCGATTGTAGCAGCAAACGGTGTGGGCAAGTGGTTGTGAAATATATTACAATAATAAACGTTTTCAACGCAATTATGCAAAATAGCAATGTATGTGACCTTTCCGATCTTCCAATGAAATATGATTCTTTGAAGCGCGGTGTAAAAATCAATTAAACCATCTACGTAATCATTGACATTTGTGCGTAAGTACGTTTTTCTAATGGCGTTTGAAGGAATTGAACTTTCAAATTATTTTCAATTGGATCCACATATGATATGAAGAGAAAATGTCATTTTCTAGCTTCATTGCTCACCACCGCCAATAATATCATCCACGAACATTAGACCGACCCGAGGTCCCTATTACGTTTCAACATAGATATTGGCAAATTTTAAATATATGACATATTTGAACGCATCTTTCCTTTCCATCCACCTCTAATTTTGGGGATTGAATCTTGTAATTTAAATCTACCTCCTTACGGCGCCAAAACTTATTAACCACACCCAAAAGGGTTGATAAACTTATGTGGGCGTATGGTTGTCACCTTGCCCATCGTACCCCGCTACTGCTACCGAAGAACGGTTGTAAATTAAGTTCCACCTTTGGTAGAGTCGACGGAGCATCCTCCTGTTTCGAAACGAAACTTCCTCTTCTTTGCCAAGTGTTTCGATTCCCAGGAAGAGAGCGGCTCACTAATTCCTGCTAAAAGCATGCTCCATCTTTCCTTCCAGCATCCTTTCCAGCTTCTATATCTTCACCTTCACGCACACATATACCACTCCTCTCTGCACACGAACAAACCACCAGTTGAGGGCCCTTCCGCTGAAACACGATAAAGGCGTCCGAGTCGAAAGCAAACCCTAAAGAAGATGCTCACCTTTCCGAGGGGGAAGCGTATGACCTTTAACCGTGGATCTAAATGGAACGAAAGAGAGTTTCCACCAACCGAGGACGTTACGGGGAGCTTGCTTAAAGGGTTGTTGCGTGAGTGAAATTCCTGGATCCGCTTCCAATCATCGAACAACCGAACCCGCCACGAACGAGGAGCCAATTTCATGCCACTGACTCGCGACGGACAAGCATACGGTTGCTGCGCTCCATCCAGACAAATTGGCAACCGGAAACACGGCACATCGAAAACACACGCACACGTGTGACTAAAACACGTGCCAATGTCAATCGAAAGTTCCATTACTTTTCTCCGTTTTCTTTATCTTTCTTCACCAGAGGGGGGTGGGCGAGTAATTTGTTTGGTGCGAGTTTCGGGTTCGGTTTGGCCATCGTCGCTATTGCTCCATTTTTCAAGTCGAGTAGCGTCGGCAGTGCGCCGTCGAACTAGGCAGGACGAGCCTCTCAAAGGTTCGTCCTCGAAGGTAAAGTAACCGACAATATGGTCCCCCCACACACACACTCACACCCACCGTTTGGATGAAAACCCAAAAGCCAAAAGGCGGACGCCATGGGAGATGCAAGCGTATATTATAAATAATTCTAATTTCAGATCGCATTACCACACTTGGTGGTGGTGGTGGGGTAGTGTCTTCACCATGTTTCGGTTTTATTATTTGAAACCTGGCAGGGGACGACGATGGTAAAATCGGCAACAAGAAGGAAGAGTGGTGGCGGTCTTATTTGCCAAACATCTTCATTTGTTTTCCCTCCAGAATTCCTTTTTGCTTGGCACACCATGTCGTGCCTCTTTCGAGTGGATGCTGTGGCGCAACACCCCC
>JXWZ01008147.1:0-21378 GCA_000956215.1 Anopheles farauti No. 4
CAAAAAAAACAATCCGACCCCTTGCGCTAGCGCTCGATTGTTCCGAAGTTTTCCATATCTTTCCAATGCTTCCAAAACCGCACCGCGGGCTCCACCACGTGGCGAAATAGGCGGAATATAGAATGTGAAACACGGAGGGATAAGCAAAACGGGCAAATAAAAAAAAAACCGCTCCACCAGAACGGGAGTGGTGAAAAAAAACGTATGTGTTTTTCGGCAGGTTCGGTTTTGGTAGCAAAAGGTGGTGCCGCCTGCTAGGAGTTTTTCCCCGAGCGAGCCTCAAAGCAGCAGACGCAGCAGCGGCGTGAACTAATTTGCGAAATTTAATAAAACTTTCGCACGCTTTTTTTTGGTTTGGAGCAGGCCTCTGGTTCGCCATTGCATTCGGGTGGAATAGAAGATAGGAAGATAAAAAAATAGGAAAATATACCGTGGTGCAAAAATATTCCTACGGAACGGGTCGCAGTCGGCATTAACTTGAAACAGTCAGTATCGAGAAAGTAAGGTTAGGTTTATGGTTGCTACTAGATTATGTTGCACGACACACACACACGACGAAGAGAAGGGATGTTGAAGTAAGATAACGATCCTAGCACTATATTCGTCATTATCTTTTTTGTCCATTTTTCCTCTCTTTCTCCCTCTACTCGCTAAACAATGCGCCTATAACTATTACCAACACTGTACACGACGCTTGCACATCGTAGCGGAAGAGGAAGCCACACAAATGATCGACTCCGGCCGAATCGATCGATTCCGATACGCCGGGACGCGACCGAACCGGCTGTTATAAACGCTAGCGTGCATCGAAACTTGAGCGGCCAGCAGCAGTGCCTTCTAAAACCGTTTCCATTGTTATACACAAGTTGTTGTACCCACACCCAAGCCCTCCTCCATCTGCGATTGTTGATTATTGTGTGTTGAAGCTTTCCGCGGGGAAGGCAGGCCATACCGCACACACACACACAACCGTGCCTTTTCGCGTTACTACACCGAGCAGCTAGTTCCTACTTTCCGACTGTTGGGTTATAGTACTTCGGTTTACACCTTGAGACCTGTACTTTGTTGTTGAGCACGCTCTCACTCACTCACCACTTCTCACGGTCTCGCGTCCTAAGTGTGGGAAGGGTGGACGCTTGGAGGGGTCGAGGGGTTGGTCTAGTAGGCGAGCGGAGGCACCCAGTCACTTCCTTCAACGTTCGACAGGACACGCGATAGGACGCGGACAGGCAAGACGTTCCCGGTTTGTGCCTTTGGTACCTTTTTCGGTCGCTTCTAAGTTCTTCGAGGCCACGGACGACCACCCGTTCGTGGACATCCCGTGTGTATATGTGTGCGTTTGAACCGTATGTGTGTTTGCGTGTGTGTGTGTGATTTAGATATTTAGAGACATTTTATACCATAAGAATATCGACGGTTGCAAGAAGTCATCGTCTCTAACTAACATCATGGAGCAACTGGTGCCGAGAGTCGTCGCGTACGGGTAAGTTTGTTAGACATTGTGGTGTGTGCATGGTCAATGTCCCAACCGCTCGCTTCAGTTCCCTTCGTTAAGGTGTTACGAGAGCGTCGGCGGCGGTTTCAAACACTTCACCTGCAACTTGGGTCCCGTAGTCTGTGTTGCAAAAAGTGGTGAAAATAGTAGCAGAACGTACATAGACAACTGGCAGCTTTTACAACGCCTCTCACAGCGCTGGAAACAAACCCAAACGCAAGGCTTAATTTATCATTTCCAACCGAGCGTTCCCGGTTAACCACTCGGTTAAGTAGACACTTGTAGTGTCTTACGCTGGAGATAAGTTCTTACCGCGCGCCATTGTTAAGCCTGGCCATATCATTTGTACTAATTTTGGCCTATCCTGACGGTTCGGTTCGTTTGGGAATTCCGTATGAAATATTGACGCCGATGTTCAGTCAGCAGCGTTCGTGTGATGGACACGATAACAGCGAGATGTGTGTAGCCTCGTTGGTGGGCGTTTGACTCCAGCAATCGTGTTATCCATTTTGCTACAAACACACCGACACACGTTCCAAGCTAAGCTTTGCCGTTTTCAAACCACCAAACGGTTGGCTTTGGGCGAGAGTTCCAAAGCATTCGGAACATGCAGAACTTCAGGATGCCCGTTGCGCAGGTAGGGTTGGAAGATCTAAATTTTACAGCTTGCTTGTTTGAATGTGTGTGTGTGAGTGGGGGGTGGGTGTAATGTTTTTGGCTGCAAATGAAAAGCCTTTCGACCTTTTGAACGAAAAACCAACACACTCACTAGCGGTGTGCAGCAGCACGCGTGTCAATTTTTGTCGTCCACACGAGGAATGCGTGCGGCATTTCGAAGTAACCCGGCAGCAGTGTTACTGGGTTTGTCACAGCTTTCGGGCACAGTGCCGGGCGAAACGGGGAGCCCGCCGTTGATAAAGTGAGTCATATTTTAGAGGTTTTCAAAGCTTCAGCCCTCCCCCTTCTTCCCTCCAAATGTTAAGGTTAGGACGACTTTAAAATCGATTTTCGGTCTCTCGCATCGGTGACGGTTCCGTTTCGGTTGTATTAAATTCCGTGCTGCCTTTTCAGCCTTCGGTAGTTCCACCAGTGTGCAGTGTGTCACACCAAAACACTTCGGCGACATGAATCCCGTTTGACGGGCCTGCAAATGTTTACCTCACGAAGCTCTAACGTCTGGCTTAAACTTCGAGGGCTTTTTCAACTATTTTCCACTGTTTTCCGTGTTGTCGGTTCGCTTGCGTGCTCGCTCGTTCGCTCCGGCTCGTTCTGCTGCTGACAGAACCCACCATCAGGCACGATAAATGATCGCTTCAGTGTATCTGTGTCCGTGTGTAATTTCCTCAGCTTTCGCATCTTCCTGAGGCGCCGCTCGAACGCATCGTGTAGGTTGTTGGCCGGTCGATGGTCATGTTGTTCGAACATTAATCCCAGAGAGCGAGGAAACGAAACAAAACGGGACGAATTGTGGGCAGTTGTTTGGAGTGTGCACTAGAGAACAACACACACACACAAAGATATAGGACAGATGCTGCGACAAAAGAACGGACCCAACTAATTATGTCGGGCTCGCTCGCTCGCTCGCTCGTCGTGCTTTAGTGTCCGCGCGTGTGGCGGGCATTGGGGCGTAATGGGCAATAACACGAATGGTTCGTTTCGTTCTGTTTGTTTATTTGTTTACTGCGGACGTTTCGGGTGTCCTTTCCTCCACGTCCGCTGGAGCAATGCAGCTCTGTGGTGTGGTGAAGCGTTATAAAAATAATTCGAACACTGGCGCCTGGTGCATGGTGCAATCTCATCAGGACAACGTGGTTGGCTTGCGTTTTTTTTTTGTTTTGTTGACTGCCACCAAAGTCAAAGGACGGACGGAGTTAATTGAAATTTTTTGACCACAATTTACTTCGTTCCTCTGGTCAGTCTGTCAGTCAGTGGCGGGCGTTCCTCCTGGAGCAGGACCACAATGTCTCCTGGAGTCTCATCACACCGCACAAGGACAATAAAAGGCGTTACCTGTTGTCAATCGGTGGTGGCAATAAAACCGAAGCGCTGGCCTTTTTCTGGACCGCGTCCACGAGAAGTGGACCCATAACTCTCTTTCCCTCGCGCTGCAAAAATACGCCCCGGGCGTCTCGAGCGTTTCGGCAAAAAAAAAAAACTGGTACAAACATGGTCCCCCCCCGGGCCTGCTGGTGGTGAGGACATGTCTGTTCCGAATTTATAGACTCTCGCCGGTACGTACGTATTTACTCCACTTAGTGCACGCTTCGGTCAGCTAAAGACGGCAACTGACGTCCGGAAGCAGCAGCTGAAGTTAATGCCACCATTTTCTTCTCACCATCACCGTTTATTGGTGCTTTAAATTGTTCGCATCCCATCGTTGGAAGCGCTTTCGTTTCCCGGTTGGAATTCGATTCGAGAAGTCCTTTATTGGATAACTCGCATATGTGTTCGCACACGGGGAAAGTCTCCGTGCGTCTGGAAATGTTCAGAGACCGCGTGTAAAATCGTTACGGTCACCAGCTGTGCGGTCGTTCTGAGAAGAGCTTTTTTTTAGTCGTGCTCGGAACTAATCACTTTCATTTAAAGTTTTAAAGTTCTGTGTGGCTTTAGTTTGTGTTCGCTCTCCTGGCACTGGGGAAGACTGGGCGTCTCCATTTTGTAACTCCGTATTACCCGCTGTGTACCAAACAGCTAACGTGCCTGATGGATTGTGTTATTTTTACGATGCATTCAGGTTTCACTCGGGAGGGTAATATCGTCCGCCAACATGATCCATTTTCGGCGTGATGTTTATCATCGGCAAACTCATTAGACCACGGGGGTTCATGACAACCGTGCATGTTTTTGTTTTTCCACAGCGACAGCGTGCTGGCCGCGTGAAGAACGTCCAAACCCCTAGCAAAATTGAAGTCCGGTGAAGTCAAGTCGCTCGGACGGGCTATAATTCAATGAATGACTGCTATTGTCCTAATGTCCTGCGCGAAGAAGGGAGACTGTTTTTGTGCGCCAATCAATGAATCAATGCATGCGGTCACGCTTCAGTTCCCAATTAGAGTTGTTGATTCTGAGGATCAGTTTCAGTAGGTGGACATAGCGCTATAGCTGTAGAATAGTGCGAGTAATGCGAGCGGAGCCCATATATACATTAACACTTTGACCGTTTCCCTTTTTCCTATTGTGTTGGTGAATCCGCAGGCGTCAGGTTTCTGCCGATGTTGGGATGAAACGGGGGTTGATTTATTTTTATCACCCTCCACACCCGCCGGGTGTACAAAAACCCGGGGAGACACCATCTTTATGCCCGACCGAATTCAATTCCGATCATCCCGAAATGGATGGGCCCGAGCATTGCCTCTAATTAGGATGATTGAACGGTACGGGGCGAACCGATTGGGGGACAGGGCAAGGGAAGAGGACAGAAGGTTGTTGAGTTGTTGCATTCGATGGGATAGGAGGTTCATATTCAACAACTAGTAAGTACCTCCCTTGTCCCGCTGTTCGATTGCCCATTGTCGTATCGTTTTTTTGCTCCCGTCCTTTGAACACGGACACGGAAAAGCAGGTCGCATCTCTCGCTGCTCGGAAGATAATAGCCTAGGCGGCCGAACAACAAGGCAGCTGTCACTCGTGCGTCAGACACGCGCGGTATTGAGGATCGGGCACGGACTTGTCGCCATGGTAAGAGTGTAACTAATTTGCGCCTCCCAAAGAACGAGGAACGAGGATGAAAAAGAGAGGAAGAGACGGAGCGTAAGTCGGCAAGTTATTAACAACGGCTCAATCGGGCGCATCCGGTCCTGTGTACCTAGGAGCATCAATTAAATGTACTCTTGGGATGTTTGAGTAGATGTTTTCATTCGCCCTTCGTCGACAATGTTGTTGGGAAGACGCGGAAGGGAAACTATTTTTTGACATATCGATTTGTTCGTTCCAACAAATGGGAGAGCCCGGTACATGCCCGCTGTGTTGTAATTAATACATGTCCTGAGCTCGTGCCCACTGGAGGGATTAAAGTATGACGTTCTTTTAAGCGCAACCGTGTTTAAGTATCGATGTAAACAAAGCGTGTTTGTTGAAAGAGAAAAGAAACAAGTGTCATGTGGACAGTTGATCTTTTGACAGCTGTCAATGGAAGATTGTTATAGTAGACGTATTTTTCTACGTTCATCAGATTAGTATTGTCTAATCGAATCTTCGATCGGTTTCAATTCTGGAGTCAAATCTAATCCTGGGGTGTATCGATTGAAAATTTTACAAGAACACACGAAACATTCAGTCAACGCTACCACCACAAAACGAATTCAATCAAAGCAACCCGTGTTGGTGTGATGGTCTCTCTGTATTCGCTTCGCCTCATCAGGATCTACGACAAATTAGAAGGAAATGAAACATAAATTACGGCAACGAGAGCAAAACAAAGGCAAACGTAATGTGCGAACCCGAAAACAAAAACCCCACGACCGAGACTTATTCAATTACTTCGATTCTCACATCGAAGCACCGCAGGAAATCAGCGAAGGAAACATTCCGCTAAGCGGAAGGAGTTAATTTTCGTCATCAAGTCAATGCCGGTTGGCTGAGGCGAACGAAAACTTCTCGCCACCTCCGACGAAACTTTCCCTGCGGGTGGCTTTCGCTGGACGCCAAGCGACGGGGAAAATACAAATAAATTATCTTATTACAGATTAGAGCGATACCGATCGCACCCTCCCCCACCCCAAACCGAGAATGGCCTGGAAGTTCTTATCCTCATTAACACTGTGGCCGTGGCAAACGCTCCGCTGGGGCTCCTTTTTTAAACGCAATTTTTGTCTCTCTAGTCGAACAGGACACACGAAACCAACCGGCTTGCCTTCCCCAACCCTAGGGGAAAAGTGACGAACGAGAATGGAGCGGGAACCTGGCCGGTGTGGTGTGGAGACGCTTGACCACCGAGAACCACACCGGAATTGATTTTAAAAGGATTATTTTTCCATTAGGTTCAGCTCAAAATTGAATTCATTTTAATCAATGGAAACCCGACGGGGGATGTTTTTTTTTCCTCTTCTTCGTTTCTCGTTCGCTTGCCGTGCTGCATCTTCCCTGCTGGGAGGGGGGTACATCATAGATGCCCACTGTGTCTCTCGCCCCGCTTTCCCTAGAACCCCCTAAAAGAGGGGATTCAACTTTTGGACTGACAATGACGCTTCAGGGGGAGGAAACGGCGTGGCATTTACCGTATTTTGTAGATGATTTTTCGCTTTTCCGTGTTATGGAACCGGGACAGTATCGTTGTCCTTTTTTGTGTTTGATCCTGCTTGCCAGTTGTTCTACTTTCCGTTTGATCCACCAGAATGAGTGCGTGTGTATCATCGAATGTCGGTCCGGGGGTATGCTGGCACGATGACAGTTTGAATCCAAAGGCGCAAATGTGGCGGGAATAATTGGCGGATGGGATGAATGGAGCTGCGCAATAAGGAGAGAGGGACGAGCACACCCACATCATCGCTCGGAAAATGTGTCAATAATTATCGGACAAACCTGAAACCCGCTGGTATCCAGGGCACCGGAGAACTCGGGATTTAATAAAGGTCTCCCAACAGAAAACAGGCGCTCGGACTTTACGGACTTTTTGTGTGCGTGGAATTATAATTTTTGGTCCGCATCCAAACTCTGGTTTGCATGAAAAGCTCGTTACGAAAAGTTCCAATTCATTATTGTGTGCTGGTTTTTTTTTGTAGATCCTCTTGGTAAAAGGTAATTACCGCTCGATGGTCGTCGCGTAACAGTGAAGTAGAGAAGAATTGTAAGCTCAAATAATCCACTGCAGGAGATCTTCGCTTAAGATCTTAAAGGAAAGGAGGCTTTCGAAACTCCACCGAATATAATACCGACCTTTCGTTTACGGACACCGTGGTTTAAATGGCGAAAAATACAGCAAGAAATGAACAACAACGGACGACCATCAAATTAATCATTTAAACACCCACACATACACCCTCGAAAGGAAGCAAAACTTACCGGCTTGATTTGTTTTCGCACGGGGCCCGAGTTTTTCGGCCGTTGGAGACTTTATTTGCCATCGGGCATTCTGTTTTGCTTCATTTCTTCGTTCTTTACATCAAGCGACAGCTGTGTGCGCCCCCAAAACGGTTGGTCCTCTGCGAATAGCTGTGGACATAGTGCCTGGTATGTCCGGACCCCGGCGTCGGCTTGTGTGAACATTAACCGTTCGCCTTCCCGCCAACCCCAAAACGGCGACCAGAACGAAGAGATAAATAATAAGCTGTAGCTAGTAGTTTTAGCCGGCCAAATGTCGACAGTTTTCCGACTTATTGCTCATTCCGGAGAGAGGTGCGACATTTGACGGGCGGCCAAGAAGGACTGTAAGATCTGTCCGGAGAGATTTGTGTGTCTGTTGCTGAGAGTCGGTCGTTTGCGAGTTCTCGACTGCGTGTGCTTGAAATTTATATCTTCATTCATAAATTAAACCCTTCTGGAGGGTGGTTTTGGTTTTGGCAAAAAAAACCCTGCAACGCTTTCCGAGAAAGCACGATACATAAGGATATTAGCTTGTTCAACTGAATGTGATAAAAAAATATGCTCCTTAGCAAACCAATCAATCATCATAATCTGCCAGCGCTGACTGAACCCGGCGAGGAAATCTTTATCGAACGAAGTATTGTAGGCTTCAAGCGTAATGAGTCGCGAATGAAATTGAAACTCCCCTTTTACGCCGTTAGTGCACAAGAAAGAACGATCGATTATCGTGTTCTTCTTCTCCACCGTTTGTGGATGCCCGTAAACCAGCGTTGTCCAATATCGCATGGCGCGATATATTCCCGGCTACCGTCTAGCAAACGACCACCGGAGGACACATTTGGAGATGAAAAATGGTACCCAAAATGTTGACTTTCGTTGAAAAATGTTTCACAAAGCGTTCCGAATGAGGCTAACTTATGTGGGGAGAGCGATATGAGGTGGGTGGAACGGACAGTTCTTCCCTTCTACCGCGTCTCCAAATATATTGTGTGTCAAAAGTCTGTGTTGATAACGTCAAAGGTACGAGTTTCTTCCGTTGCGGCGTTGCTGGCTATACTACAACCGCAACGTCTTCGTGTCGGCTTAGACAGAACGTCGTAACAGACGTTCCACGCGAGCACATATGGTAACATACATACACACACCCCTCATCCACACCCGGAATACACCGGTTGACCGGGTGAGAGATAAGAGAGCTACACCGGCCCTCCCTCATCGAACGAACCCTAGTAGCCCGTTGGGGAGTGAAGAAAGGAATTTTAATCCTGCTTAAAGCAGAGCTCATAAGCTCTGCCGCCTCGAGGACTTCTTGGTGTTCGACGGTTGGGTTGAGCCCGTGTCGCTGTGACGAAGGATTCAAATCAACATTGACAACAAACTCCTTCGCCGTTCGTCCTGAGTCTGCTCCTACGGTTCGCGCGAACCGTAATTTTTGTGTGGCGCAATGCGCGCGTGTGTGTGTGTGTGACTATTGTTTCTGACAGGTCGTCGGCGTCATCGTCAACTCTCGGAGGCGCGCTTTATGTAACGACCACGGGGTTGGCAGTTGGACGAGAACGTGGTTGTCTTTCGACCCACTAACTACTGTTTGCCTGTCGGTCGCACCTGCACCTTCCGCTGCTGTGTTCCATCGAAGACCACCGAAGACCATCCTCAAGATCTGTGGGAGAAAGCACGCGTATTACAGTGTTGGTAGCGGTTACTGACAACTTGCGTCTACCTAGAGGATAAGATGTAACTTTCAACAGAATCTGCTGCTTACCTTTCTGCGACCCTACGTGTGTGTATTGGTTACCGCTAATTGTGTGTACGCGCGCGCTCGCGTATGTGTGTGTGTGCGGACTGCGCAGAAGTCGACACACGTATACACGCACGCACACGAAGCCATACATACGGGACAGCAACCCTTATTTTAACGTAGAACAGGGGTGAATTTTCCCACCCTTCGTTGGTTGGAGCGAATCAGTTTTCCACACACCACACACAAACACACACACACACACACACGCGCGCGCGAGCGCGTGTAGCAGCGATTGCGGTTGTGTTGGTGCAGATGACAGACACGAAGGATGAAGCAGGGAAACTGTGTGTATCGTATGCGCCTACTTGGATCAGTTGATGCTGCACCACCGAAGGAGCAAGACGGGCAAAGACGAGCTTGTTGGAAAATCGGTTTACGGATGGATTAAGTGCAAAAAAAAACATCTCCATCTTATTTGAAACAATCAACTGCAGCGTAAAAGTGTCTGTGTGGGGATAAAGAAAAATATAAATACCTTTTACGTAAGGAGTAAACGCTTGCTTCTAACCAGCGCAGTCATCGACTCAATTTTACTTTACGGTGTTTGAGTGTATGTGTGTGTGTGTGTATCTTTCGATGTGTTTCCGTGCGCGTACCTAAGTACACAGGATAATACGATTATAGGTGAATCCCTTCCGTAAATACCAGCTCAACCAAGGAGTGTAGGTGTGGGCCGCATGTATTGGTGCCACATCGGGTGTGTCGTGTACTACACGCAACCACAAACACACACTCGCACAGACAATCACCGTCGCCACCACCGCTTTGAAAAGGAAGCAAAATGTGTGTTGTTTCCCACAAACCATAAATTGCTTTGGCGTTTGTGAAAGTTCTCCGCATTTCGCACACACATTTAAAATATAAAAAAAAACAAAATTTTAGTACATTGACAAAAAAACAGCGATCGGATTTTGATTTCACCTCAGCTGTCGGTGTAAACTATGCTGCGTTTTAATTAAGTGAAAGTGACGGTGGAAAATAGAATCGCGGCACGCGTTGGTCGCGGATTGCTATGCTACCATTGAGGAAGGATTAAAAACGAATTTAAAGAACCTTTATTTAGCTCCGTTTGAGCGATTGAGAGAGCACAACAATGGCACGAAAGGATTGGTGAGTTTATCAAAGCTTTAAAGTGTTTTTTTTTACCATTTTCTCCTGTTCAATCGATTCGAGCAACCCTCGTATTGCATCCAACCTTGTACCAGAGATAATATCGTTTTCTCTCGAAAAAAGGTATCAATTTGTCGCAATATTTCCGTAGAAAGGGAATCACGAACGGTAAGGGACACGCAGCCGTTGAAAAGAGAACGTTCGAAACTACCCCACCCGCCGTCTCCCTCCGCTTTGTGCTTGGGAAAGGGAGGGTGGGCTCATCGTACCGGAAGCTAATGTGGCATAACGGCTAAACGGTGCCTATCGACTGGAAGACACATATTCAAACTCCCTCCGTTTTGTGCTGGTGCGAACGTTCTTATCAAGTTAGAGAATAATTTAATATCCGAAGTCAAACAGGTTAGTTGGGATTTTGGTACCCGGGGCGGTGAGTTTTGCGGACAGCGACGTGTATTTATCGCGCGATGTATTTAATACTCATTGCGATGACAAGATTTTCTGCTATAAAAAAAAAAGATTACAAACATTTGTAATCGAAGGCAGTACCAGGTTCACTGAACACAATTAATTTTTAATCTGAATCATTTTAGTCATATATTTTAAGATTCCCAAATTGATAATTAGCTTAACATTGAACAGTCAAGAATATTTTTGAGATTTTAATCTTTACACGACTCATACGAACGAATGTTGTCGATTGTTTTTTTTTTCAAACACAAACACCTCGTAAATACTCATCGTTTTCAGGATACACATTTCTTCACACTTTAGTAATTTTTAACCACCTTTTCGACATCCGCAAACCACCCGCATTTAATACGTTCGTCTCTCGGTTCACGTCTTTTATTTTGCGAGGGTGATAAAGTAGATCCAGAAGTACCTTTCACGGGAAGGATACGGACGTAGATCTTCTGGAAACCGGATACAGACCTGAAGTAGCGAGAGAGTGAGATAAAGACAAATAAGATATACAGGCCTCCGCAAAACGACATGAACAACAGCGCGTTGAAGAGAAGGGTCGTAGTCACGGGACACCGCGAATCGATGGAATTGTTCACATCCTTCGTAGCGCATCCATCGTTACCACTTCCCGTTTCTTCTTTCCGGTACCGTCACGATGGGTATAGCAAAATTATGATAATTTCATGCATCTGCAGCGCACGGCTGCTGTGTGTTCGTGGGTTTTTCACGACCGAATCGACTTCTCGAACGATTCTGATGACCTGGCCATTGCATGCATGAATATATTCCACTTTCTGCCCGATAAGCGTTAAAATTTTGCACCGAATTGAATGTTGAGTTTGCCAACGGCTTTACCCAATTCGAATTGATTGTATAACTGGTGGATAATATTCGTTTCGTTTCATTGCGAAACGCTCCGGACGTCCCGACTTTCGACCGATGTTTGGTTTGGCTTGGGCTAAAATGAAATCAATTAAAACAAATCACTACCGAACGGTAACGGGTGAGAGCGGCTCGCCCTACACCCTCGCCCCTCCTGTAGGTTCTATTTCCGGTACGGCTTCACCGACCGCCCGTCGTCAGTCGTCCGTTTGTGCCTCGCAAAGGCTTCCGCATCCACGCTCTCCGTAGTTCCGGTGCAACGTGCCACTGCCGACGCAAAGGGATCGATAAATTTGCATTAAGAATGGCCTTATCGACGTTATCCACACCGCTGGAAAACCGATAAAGTGTGGTGTGTTTTTGTCCGCGTGTGACAAAACAATGAAGAACACCCGTGGCTGGGGACGTGTACACCGTTGCGTCATTTTTAGCTGGCTCACGATGGCTCACTACACATGCGGAAACCAGAGGTGGGAGTAGCTGCTACGATGTCCGATGTGTGTGTGTTTGTCCTAGATTTGCAAGGTGTGCACCATTCCAACAGGTTGTTCATTGATCGATGTGTGCATATTGGACATGGTTAGTGGCGGAACGCAATTGTATTGAGCATCATTAACGCGAAGATAACGTCCAACTTTTGCTGATGGAAGGAAACGGTCACCTGCGCTTTGTTTTATGTGATCCAATATGAATCCTTTTGATATCCTGTTGGAGATGGTTTTCAAAGGTGGTGCTCCAAGGTTCAGCGCGGTAATACTTGCGCTACTACAAGGTGTTATATTAATTTCAGTGCAAACGTTGAAATCAGAGTGGAGTAGTCTATGACTACGTGTTCCAATATCTGCTCGTGATTATGCGAGTGCCTGCGAGTCTGTGATGTTGTGATCAAAGCCCGAATCGATTACAGCCACCAGAGACTTTACGTTTGAGGCAGTTGCTGCTCCTGTTTGCGATGGGTTGCAAATTAATCTCGCATTACAACACCGAATATCTTTAAGTTCTTTGCTCTCGTTGTAGCTGGTGCACGTCTGAAGGAGTAATAAAGTGAGGGAAATAATAATTTAAAAAAAAAAACACCCAAAGGCAATATGTCGTTTGGCGTGCATAATTACCAAGAAAACTTCATCATCATGCCTCGCTGTGGAAATAATCGTTTGGAAACAATCTAGCAATGGGATGCACCTCTCTCCATGCAGAACCGAGTGGGTTCAAGTGGCTGCAACTGTCCTCTCGACACTGCACGGTGACCAGCGCAGTGTAGCGCGGCGGAGGGACCCATTGTTCCGGTCTAGATCGTCTTGCCGAATCGGAAACGGTTGTTGAGAAGGAAACACCCGGCGTTCGAGTGTGGTGGAAGTAAGCCACAGGGAAAATATCGGCCACGCTATCCGTTTGCACACAATTGCAGGATTATTATCCCTTCTCCTCGACCACGCACGGTTGCGTCACACAATTTCCCGGACCCAGGCTCTAGGACAGACACACAGGCTCCTTAGAACGTCTCGCTATTTGATGTCGGAGCAGCAAGGCAGCACACCGAGACGTTTAAATGTGTGTTTGTTAATCTTTCACCTGATGGGGCCAACAAAAAAAAAGTACATCTCCACACGGACGTCATACCGTTCGAGAGACAATCGAGAGTTCAAAAAGAATTACACGACCATAAGAGAGCCCTACCGGGGCGCGCCTGACAAACGTCGCTTCGTTCGGCAAAAAAAAACCGACGGTCGTCTATGGTCTATAAACGTCAAGCTGCTTTCTTATCACCGGCAGGGCAACGACCCGAAAGTAGTTTGACAAAATCGGTGCAGATAGCGGTAGAGGTAGTGGGAGTATAAAAAATCTAAAAAAAAAAACACGTAAAGGAAAAGCTTCTTCTTTCCTGCCTTAACCAACCATTCATCTTTCGGTGTCATTCGCTGCAATCGAACGTGCTTCTCTTTTATGTGCTACGTTTTCGTTTCCGTGTGGTGAAACGGACCACCGCTTTGGTCCTTTTGGGGGATAGAGTAGAGGCGTTGAGTTTCTTTTTTTTTTTTTTGTTGTACATTTAAGCTTCCGAAGAAAAGATGCTGCGAGGGTGCGCGCGAGTGGAGTGTGTGTACGACTTTCCTTTGTGTTGGTGTTTGTGTGTTTGTGTGCGCGCAGGCGTCCTATCCGTTGTTATGGCGACAGTGACGCTCGATGGAGATGGATGGGGCAAGCTACTGCCGGGGTTTGGCAGACCATTCGAGTAGGCTAGTTTTGATGTCTACTGTCAACGGTCGGTTGACAGTTGAAGCGCAGCAGTGAGAGGCTGTTGGATGTGTTTGGATGGCTTTTTTTTGTCTCCCATCGTCACCCGAGTGTGTTTTCAGTTGAATGGTGGTGGACGTGTTTTTTTTTTCACTAGCCAGCAGTATGTTTCAATTAATTTCTACGACCGGATGTCTCGACACTTTGCTGAAGATGCCGTCGCTAGGCCGCGTGACGCGCCTAGCCGTCCGGGAAGGAGACACTGTACGTCGAAGAGCTTTTTTCCCGCACCACCTTCTTCGAACGCCACGAGCGCAAGTTTTGTCACCCATCGTTGTCGAAAAGTGAATAATCACATTAATCCCACCACTGCGGTGTCAGATTAGGAAAATAAAATTAATGAACGACGGTCGTTGCCTTGGCGAATGGCTGCTACCCCCCTTCTCTCCCCTAGACCACTAGTTCCACCGATGTGTGTGGCCGTTGACAGGGATACCATTTGCACCGGGACGCTTTCGCTATCGATGGATTAGAGAGTAGCGAAACATACACAAACGGGGGGAGCCAAATCCAATAGAATAATAATGGCGCACCATTTTTCAACACTCCATAAACGATAATGAGAAGCACGAGGACACTCGCCGTACGGCAGCCGATACTCCGTCATCACCGCTTTCCCTCCCGCGTAGAACGCGGTATCGATTTATCGAACCACACACGAGGACGCTGGGGTTGAGGCGTGCGCTGCCCCAGTGCTTTGGGGTGCAGGATTTATGGTCCCGCGTTTGTCGACTGGCGGGGAAACATATTTTAATGTAACGAGTAATTTTCCACTCCACTGCAGTCTTAAGCATCTTGAATCGCAATCGATATCCCGAGATATGGGCGTTGAACGACGAATAGAGTGACGGCAAGTGGCTGCTTTAGTGGAGGTAGGCTCTCCTCAGGCCAGGACGAGGACCTTGTGTTGTCAATGCGAAAAGAGGTGGTGGAGGGAGGGGGGGGGGTATAACGTGACTGCGATACTGCTGCGTGACTTACGGCAAGTGACACACTCGTCACCAGGGAAGTGAAGAAGCATCCTGGCGCAGGAAAGCAGCGGCAGCTCCACGGTGGAGTGGTTTTGTAGTAAGAAAAAAAGATACCTTACCGATAAGAAGAAACATGATGCGCTTTTTACCGGCGCTGCGGTTTTAAACTCTCTCTCTCTCTCTCTCTCTCTCTCTCTCCCCTCGTGGGCAGGGAAGGCTGGGGTAATGTGTTTCAAACGCTCGAATCGTTCCGCAGCATCGATCCCAGCCCGTTATGGTGGATTTTATTTGTCCACCGCTAGAGTCAGCACCGATGACAGCTTCACACAGGACGAAACGATAAATTGTGATTTATGACGCCCGGTGCTGCTGCTGGTGCAGCGTTCGATGGTGGTGGTGTTTTTGCAAACCGCCACACCACAAACACCGAGCGTACTTCCGTGGTCAATTTATGTGTCCTTGTGCGCTTTTTGTTTGGGGCTGCGTGGTCGTGGATCACAACTGGACCGCAAACGATTGAATGAGGCGATATGATAGCGTAAGGAAATAATAGCATTAAAATCATCCCAGTGTATCGTGCATAATCGTGTTCTGATGATGATGGTATGAAAGGACGATTTCGAGTCACTGGTGACGGCAATTGGTGGGGACATTTTTTCACAAATGCTCCGCTCGGTACAAAACTAATGACAACGTTTTTTTTTTCTTTTTTTTTCTCTCTCGTGCAGCTCCACTAGCGCTGCCATCATTGCAGCAGCTCCGGCCCGACAATGTCCACACTCTCCCTGCGGATCAGCCTCGAGGGAGGCCGGGTGACAAAGACGATCCAGTTCGATCCGAGTACAACCGTGTTCGATGCGTGTCGCATCATCAAGGATAAGTTCGCGGAGGCGGTCCAGGGGCAGGCGCAAGAGTTCGGTCTCTTCCTCGCGGACGATGAGACCCGGCAGGGCGTGTGGCTGGAGCCGGCCCGCAACCTCGGCTACTACATGCTGCACAACCACGACGTGCTGGAGTACCGACAGAAGCACCGGACGCTGCGCGTCCGCATGCTGGACGGTGCGGTCAAGACGATCCTGGTCGACGACTCGCAGCCGGTCTCGCAGCTGATGGTCGTCATCTGCACGAAGATTGGCATCACCAACCACGAGGAGTACGGGCTGGTGCGCGAAGACCCGGAGCCGCAGAACGAAAACCAGCCGGACAATCGCTCCAACACGGGCACGCTGACGTTGCGCCGGAAGGCGCAGGAGAAGGAGCGTGACACCAAGATGGAGAGCCTGCGGAAGAAGCTGCGCACGGACGACGAGATCAACTGGGTGGACGTGGGGAAAACGCTGCGCGAGCAGGGCATCGACGAGCAGGAGACGGTGCTGTTGCGGCGCAAGTTCTTCTACTCCGACCAGAACATCGATTCGCGTGATCCGGTGCAGCTGAATCTGCTGTACGTGCAGGCGCGCGACGCGATCCTGGATGGGACGCATCCCGTCACGCAGGACAAGGCGTGCGAGTTCGCCGGTATCCAGGTGCAGATCCAGTTCGGCGATCACAACGAAGCGAAGCATAGGCCAGGATTTTTGGAGTACGTATATTGGTGGCGCAGGCTGGCCGAGGGTACCGCCCACTTCCCACTACGATTAGCTCTAATCCGAATGCGTTGTGTTTGTGTGTTTACAGTTTGCGCGAATTCCTGCCCGCGTCGTACGTCCGCACGAAGAACATCGAGCGGAAGGTGTTTGCCGAGCACCGAAACCACACCCGACAGTCCGAGCTGGAGGCCAAGTACTTGTACACGAAGACCGCCCGCGAGCTGCCCACGTACGGTGTGACGTTTTTCCTCGTGAAGGAAAAGATGACCGGCAAGAACAAGCTCGTACCGCGGCTGCTGGGTGTGACGAAGGACTCGGTGCTGCGGCTCGACGAAACGACGAAGGAGATCCTGAAGTCGTGGCCGCTCACGACCGTCCGCCGGTGGGGCGCGTCGCCGAACACGTTCACGCTCGACTTTGGCGACTACGCCGACCAGTACTACTCGGTGCAGACGACGGAAGCGGAACAAATCGTGCAGCTGATTGCCGGCTATATCGACATCATTCTGAAGAAAAAGCAAGCGAAGGACCATTTCGGCATCGAGGGCGACGAAGGGTCGACCATGGTGGAGGAAAGCGTTGCGCCATCAAAGTAAGACAGACTACTGGGGGAAACAAACAGGGGAACCATCGAGCACATAGAACAGCCATCCCGAACGATTGAGCAGAGTGGGTCTCTTCGATCGGACGATTTTTGCAGACGATAAATTTTTAGTACCACCATCGCCACGGAAGCGGTCACAATAGCAAAAGATTTAGGTGAAAGGGTTTAAGGGAAAGATTTAGCCTTTATTTCCACTTGCTTATCAGTGCGGGATGGTTATTCTAAGGCTACGATATTCGCAACATCCTTTAGAGGCACGTGTATATTGAGGAAATGTACTTTTTCATTCACAGAGCCACCTTCCTGCAGCATGAGGAGACGAACAAATCGGGAAAGGTGGAAACGCACTCCATCGCCAAACCGGCCATAATGCGCGGAACAGACGGTAAGCATCACAAGGCTTTTTATTTGAAGCCTATCCCCGTAGTGGGAAATATTTATATCCTGAACGAGAGAAGAAACTGTCCATTTTATTCTCTCAATCCGTTCATTGTGTTGTAAGTGTTGTATTAGCTCGTTAGCTTAACTTTCTTGTTGATTGTTATGTTGTTTTTTTAAATTATTTTTTACATATTTTTTTATTTATTTCTTTCCCGTTCTACTTTCGTTCTTCGTTCCGTTCCGTTCCGATCGCATTTTGCCGTATGTGTGCGCGTGTGTTGGTATGATTGACTTTATTCGCACTACTTCGGCACCGTTCAAAGGCGAGCGGCCGTACGGTACGGGCGAGATGCAATCGATACAGTACGGTGCCATCGTCGGTCAGGTCAACCTGGCACATCAGCCACCGATGGTGAGAGCGGTGCAAAGCGCTGCACCTTTTACTCCATTTACTTTTCCGTTAACGTAACTAACTTTGTCTTTATGTCTTGTGTAAACATGTGTGTCCCCTGCTTGCACGGGACTTTCACTATCGGGCATGGGGTATCACGAAGCTTTACACCACTTCCGTTTCATCTCGTTTCATGCTGCGCAAAACCATTGTGGTCGTTGCCTACTAAAATAACAAAACCATAACCCCACGCAATAACACCTCGCGTACGCAAACTTCCAGACGTAGGTGAATTACAACTTTTTGGCCTAAATTTTTAATAACTCACACACACACATTTCTCCCGTTCCATTCCCTAAGATCAACCGGATTAACTAACACGCACTCACACACGCATTATTTACACTAACCTTTGCTGCACGCAAATGTACGCCGAAACAAAATGAAAAATAAAAAAATACTAATTAACTATTCTAACTTCAACTCTCGCCAGTTGCAACAAACGCGCATCAGCTCCGTGCTGTCCGAACCGCAGCGTGCCCTGCTCGGCTACATATCCGCCGGCCAGGATGCGCTCAACCGTGCTGAGAAGGAGCTGGAAACGAAGGAGCAGCTGCCACCGCTCGGCACCGATCCGGGTTCGCTTCAGTGGCGCGAGGAAACGCTCGACACGTCGAAGCAAACCGTCACCACGCATCTGGCGACGATGAACGCGGCCACGGCGCAGGTCGTTACCGCGTCGCAACCGGACGAGATCGATCACGAAGCGGTCGGTGCGGCCGTATCGCAGATCACGCAGAGCATCCCGGAGGTGACGAAGGAGGTGCGGTTGATTGCGGCCCTCATGGACGACGACTGCACCGGCGATAAGCTGCTCGAGGCCACGCGCAAGCTGTGCAACGCGTTCAGCGATCTGCTGCGTTCGGCCGAACCGGAGAGCAAGGAACCGCGCCAGAATCTGCTGAATGCGGCAACGCGTGTCGGCGAGGCGAGCGGTCAGGTGCTGAGTACGATCGGGGAGGAGAGCATCGAGAGCCGCGAGCTGCACGATATGCTGCTCAGTCTGGCGAAGGCCGTCGCGAACACGACGGCGGCGTTGGTGCTGAAGGCGAAATCGATCGCGGCCGTTACCGAGGATGAGGCGACACGTAACCGAGGTGAGTGGAAAAGAGGTTGACGGCTCGCTTTCCATCGTACAGCAATGCGTTATATGTGTTTTTTTTTATCCACGTCTCTCTCTCTCTTTCTCTATCGGTATAGTTATCGGTGCCGCTAGTCAGTGTGCGTTGGCTACCAGTCAGCTGGTGGCGTGCGCTCGTGTCGTGGCTCCCACCATCCAGAGCCCCGCCTGCCGAGAGCAGCTGGAAGCAGCGGCCCGGGAAGTGGCCAAAGCCGTCGCGCATCTTGCGGAAGTGTGCAACGAAGCGACCGACAACCAACAGCTGCGTGGCGATCTGACGGCCGCGGCGAAGGACGTTTCCAAATCGCTCACCGATCTGCTCGAGCACATCAAGCTGAGCGCGCGCGAGAAAGCACGCCGCGTGGAGAACGAAAACCCCGTCGATAACGTGCTCGTCGCCACCGACATTCTCGTCTCGTCCTCCGACCCGCAGGAGATGATACACCAGGCGCAACAGCTGGGCAAAGCTACCGCACTGCTCATCCAGAGCATTAAGGGTGAGGCGGAGAGCCAGCACGATTCGAACATGCAGCGGAAGCTGCTGGAAGCGGCCAAACAGTTGGCGGACGCCACCGCACGCATGGTCGAAGCGGCTCGGCTCTGTGCCGGCAATCCGTACGACTCCGCCCACCAGGAAACGCTGCGTGCGGCCGCGGAAGAGCTGCGCGTCATCACCACGTCGACTGCGAACACGCCCGCCATCAAGCGTCAGCTGATCGGGCGCTTGGAGCAGTGCGCCAAGCAGGCGGCCTCATCCGCAACCCAGTGCATAACGGCCGCCCAGAACTCGCTCATCCACAGTAACGACGTACAAACAAAGGAGATTCTGCTACAGGATTGCCAGGCGGTGGCGGATCAAATCCCGCGGCTCGTTGCCGGTGTCAAGAACACGCTCTCCCGCCCGGACGATCCGAACGCACAGCTCGGTTTGATCGATGCGGCGGAGATGTTCCTCGAGCCTGGTGCGCAGATGGCCGGATCGGCCCGTGAGCTACAGCCGACCGTGATGGATCAGGCCGCCGCCCAGCAGCTGGGCCGTTGCTCTGTCAACTTAACGCATGCGATACACGACCTTCGACTGGCGGCCCATCGTGCGCGAGAGGCGTGCGGTGGTAATGAGCTGGATGCAGCACTGGAAGCGGTCCGCAACATGCGCAACGTGTTGAACGATACGCGACGTGCGGCTCAGGAAGGAAGCCTGCGTCCCCTGCCCGGGGAAACGGCCGACAGTTGCTTCAAGCAGCTGGCCGCGGCCAGCAACTCGGTCGACGTTTCGATGCATCAGCTGCTGAGTGCGGCTCAGCAGGGCAACCGGCAGTACGCGGGGGTCGCGGGACGCGACACAGCGCTCGCCCTTGGTGACTACACGAAGAGCGTGCGCGGTGTGCTCGTGACGACGAAGAATCCGGCCGTTGTGGACTGCGCGGACGAGGTGATTGTCGATGCGCTGCGTGTGATTGAGGAGGCGCAGCGTACGCTGCAGAACCTCGACAACCAGGAGGCGCTGCTGATCGCGATCAAGCGCACGAAGCATTCGCTCGGTCGCACGATCGATTGTCTGCCGGGCGTGAAGGACATCAACGAAGCGTTCGAGACGATGGGCGAACTGCGCTCGATTCTCGACACGGGCGAGTATCCGCCGTCGGAGCGGGCGTACGGGCAGCTGCAGAACGAGCTAAAGGCGGCCGCGGATCAGCTGAACGTGGCAGGCGGGCAGGTGGCCCAATCGTACGACAGCTCGATCAAGCTGGCGGGCACGAGCCAAGAGTTTTGCCACGCGTACAAGGAGCTGCTCACAGTCACGCTCGAGATGGCGGGCCAGACGGTGGAGGATCGCGCCCGGGAGGAAATTGTCACCTCGCTGCGGGGCGTCTCGAACCAGTCGATCAGTCTGCTCGGTACGGCCCGCTACGTGGCCGGTGATCCGGATCGTCCGAACGCGAAGAACGAACTGTCGTCAGCCGCACGGCTCGTAACGGAGAGCATCAACCGGCTGGTGGATGTGTGCACGCAAGCTGCCCCGGGCCAGAAGGAGTGCGACGGAGCGATCCGTAGCATTGAGTCGCTGCGTCCGCTGCTGGAATCACCGCAGGAATCGCTGACGGATCAGGGTTACTTCGACTGTCTCGATACGGTGCTGGAGAAGTCGCGCACGCTCGGCGAGGGCATGACGGGCATTGCGAATAACGCGAA
>JXWZ01008149.1:0-14551 GCA_000956215.1 Anopheles farauti No. 4
CTTCCCAACTATTCATTGATTTGGTTGTGTTGTGTTCGCTAACATTTTTGGAATAATTTATTTTTCATACTTAATGCTGCACTTGATTTGACAACATAAGGCGTTGTCGTATATAAGTATTACTCGAGGGAAAACAAATCAAAACGCTAATTTAATACCTTGTTAAAAAAGTTAGGCATAAAAGTTTCGTCGCATAACATTTTCGTCATAGTTGGACGTTTTCGTAAAAGGCAAGCAGTTTCTGAAATATATCATTAACATACCCAGATCTGGATTATAGGAAAGTTAAAACGTATTCTGTATGGTTTTTACGCATGCATAAGTGAATCAAACAAATAATAAAAAATTGTCTTGAATTTTTCATTCTTAATAATTGCCAAATACACTTCAAAGATTGTAAAATTGATGTTTTTTTAGCAATGGCAAGGTATTAAAATTCTTCACTTAGACAAAAAGCAGTTCCTGACGACTTGACATCACATCATCCTCTCAGGAAATCTAATGATATTTTTCTTTAGGAATCTTTCTGGAGAATCTAACAAGAAAAATGAAAATAATTATTCTGCCGCTATTGTACTATTTCTTGATGGAAAATATATTAACACTTCCATTCGCCATCCACGTATTGCCACGGTAGTAATTATCCTTCCCACTAACGAGAATGCGAGACTGGGATGGTAGCAACCATGCAGCAACACTAATTAGTTTCATTCGAAAAACTCCTACTTACATCATTCTGCTCCGTCACTCTGAATACCAGGCTCGATGCCCGTGTTGTTACTGTTTGTTCATAATGATGCGCATACTGACGGTGCAGATGGCTGCTTGTTTGGTCGACGTCGAGACACTAACTCATCATCCCCATTCATCCGATCGGCTTCACATGCTGGCGAAAGTTTTCGCTCACCCACTCTACGATGCCACCTTAACTACCGGATTGAGCTAAAGAAAACAAATCTTCTTCAAAATGACAAAACCTTTTCCTCCTTCATGGCCGCACCCAGAGGATCATGATTGTGCTGGTGGATGGAATGCGCTACGCTAGCAACCACCCGTGAAGCGCACGTGCGGAGCGGGGCGGATGTAATTTCATCACCAATACGTTGTTACCTCATCAGAATCTGCCGCAGTTTGCATGTCCTGACGCCACGCGCACATGGGGCAGGTAAATGGGCGCCGAATTTGGGGTATCCGATCGATTGGTGTCCCCGGGCCGTGCCCGGGATTGGAGAAGAATAGATGAAAAATGGATTTTTCCTGTTTCCTTCGGAAGAAGATAGTGCATGAGGAAGCCAAAAAAAACAGGCACACAGAGTTGGTGCCGGTTCTGCGCCGCCTGCATCATGGGAGGTAATATAAAATAGGAAAGCCGAGATGGGATAAAATTTCGTTTGCCTCGTGCGGTATGTCACTCCGACGTGAAGACGTATCGCACGTCTGTGTACGAGGGAACCGTCAGGCAGGCGAGTGTGATGGGAAAATGGCTGGCTTCCCATGTCGATGACAATGGTCCCGAACTAGAAAGAAGCTATATGTTTGTGCGTCAATGTATGTGAGTTCGTGTCCTTGTACCTTGCGTCACCTTGCCGGGGCCAAAACCCGTGCAGAACGTAATCACATGTAAGATCTCACATTACAATAAGCGCACTTGTCTGGGAATATTAATGTATCTTTTCTACACACCAACACACAATCCCCACCGAAGGATGCTCAACCGTCACAATGGCTGTATTTTTACTCGCTTTCTTTTTTGTATACTTGGTTGAGTGTATGTGTGCGAGCATCTCTCTGCAGATGTTACGAAACAGGAGCCTCGCATGTGTTGTGGCAGTGTGTTTTTTTCCTCCTTCATTTGTATCACCACGTGCCCGATACGTGGCCCGATATTTATATTGACGTCCGTGACAATGCACAACGGTGACGGTGGCACAATAGCGGACGATGGAATGTATTTCACCCAAAGAAACGATACTCAAGCCAAAGATGGACGAGCGGCATCGGAAGAAGCTAAAATTACTGACACTCTGGGGCGCTATTGTGTGTGTGTGTGTGTGTGTGTGTGTTTGTGTGACGTGTTTTTGTCGGAATAGATTTTTGTTGATGAGTATGCAGGATATCTAGGACCTGATTTAGACGGCAGAGCTTTTGGAGACGAAGATGCTGCTGTAATGATACTGAAACACTTTAGGAAAACCGTGTAAAAGTAAAAACCGATTTTATGTTAATAGAATAAGTGAGTTTCTTTTTAGGTCCGATCGGAATAACAGTGGCACCCTCGTGTCGGTAATGTGTCACATGCTCTCCGCGGTGAAGTGCTAATGATATAAACGATCTCAGCAGGAGGGTGACATCAAAAACCCTGCGTTTGTGCGTTCCATCGTTAATCTCCTTAACCTAGATGTGTGGCTCGTGATGACATCATATTCATCATCCTCATCACCATCGTTATCATCCAATATTACAGATACACGCACGCACACACACACTCACGCACATGGTACCTCGGACATCTCCCCATTAACACCCGCTGCCTCGTTCGTTGGAGCCGGTTTGAAAGACACTCATACACACGGCACGGCACATTCGCTTCTCCCCCTCCCAATCGATGTCCATTAGCTCCAGAGGCACGTTCTCACGACCGGGGCACCACGTGGCGTTTGTCTTGGGATCAAGCATCCAGGAGCTACTTAAGAGGTGTCAGATTGTTTCAGCACCAGTGCGGTGTGTGCTGAAGGAGTGATGCTAAAAACGTGTCATCCCGTTAGGGCGTCTTGCTCCGGCATACAGCGTGTTAAGGACAGTAATGGATTAGGGAGATCAAAGGAAGTTTAACCGGGATAGATACCTTGAAGCTGCAGGACTTATGGGCGTAAAAGTGGCAAAATCGTCACTGTAACAGCGTTCAAAAGTCCGGGAGGAGAATCTCTCCTCCTTCCAGTTGACACCTTTTAAGTGGATTAGACAATCGTGTTTAGAGTTTAGAGCGCCGAATCGATGAAACCAATAGATTAATATCCCATCGTTTTGAAAAGGACTCTCTGCCTATCTCTCTTCTTCTCTCTCTCTTCTTTCTCTGTATCTCGTGTATCTGTTGAAGTATGGGGTGATAAATTTGATTTAGCAAGATGAAATTAAGAGTTTGCACATCTCGCTAACCTCTTCCTCCAGTGGCACAGAAGGACAATGTTCAACGGTCGTTTCTTTGTAAAGGTTTCGCATCGCAACCTTATTTCTTAAGTGATTCTGAAACCTGGTACGCAAGATGCCACAGAAAAGTGTCTTCGCTTTTAATTTAGCGAAGTAAAAACCGCCACGCATTTCAGCATCGTTTCCTTTTTTGTTTTGTATTCAACCGTTTTGCGTGCTTGAAAATCTTGATTTAAATAGTATGCTTCCGCGACGGCTGGCGTTTCAAAACCGGTGACGAAACCTTTTTTGCGAGCGAACGATCCCGAACACCTGATAACCTACTTCCACCGTCAGTCGGCACGCAAGTGGTCAAAAGGAAAACCCTGCGGCGGGGCAAGTTCAAGATCGGATCGGGTGCCCCAGCAGGCCTGCCTGATTCAATTCAATTTAACTTTGGTACGCTTAATTTAATTGCTTGTGATAAGAATCGTGCCATTTTGGCTGATTCCGATGGCGAAAATTTTCCGTTTGTCAGGAAAACGTGGAATCGAGAAACGGTATCTTGAACACGCGAATCTTTTCGGATGCTGTTTTTTTCTTTTCCTTTTTGTTTTCACTTTTTCACCACATTCCCAGTAAGAAGGAATTAATGCTTCAAAACAAGGGGCATAGCAGGCACCCGTTTCCCTGCGCTGCTTTCAATATTTTTGGTAGGGAGATGGGAAAATTAATTAGGTTTTTTTTCACCGACCCTTCACCGGTTCTTTCTTCGCAACTTTCCGTCATCGTAAAAAGTCTCTACTCAGGCTCACGGAAATTTCTAACTCCTCGAGAAAGGAAAGGATGTTCAAAAACAAAACCTTCTGAAAAATCTTCCCACTCCATGTAATTAATCAAAAAGGCTCATGTTTCTATGGTGATCGCAGGCGTTGTGCTCACACCGAAACGTTGCTGGAAGAAGTGCTTCCGTTGCCCGGGAAACAAATGCCATGAATGGATGCGTGAGAACGAGTGTCGAGCCGAGAAATGTATCACTCCTTACCACTCCACTCAAATTGTTGCTAAAATGTTCCATCCAGGCGAGTGTTTTCAAAGCAAAAACCAAAAGCAAACCGCAACCTCGCGACTCGGCGAAGTTTCAGCCTTCAGCAAGTGCTTTTCCAGCCGCGTATTAACAGAAGTTTAATTGATTAGTGGCTAAGCAGCGCGATGTCGGCAAGTTGGGATGCTGCTATCTCCAATAAAATCAGCCTCACCGGGCTAAAATGAGAATATTAATTACTCTCCCGCATCCGTGCGCCACCGTTCCCGAGGTGACCGGAAGTAAGCTCGACCTGGGCGGGATTTAATTCCCCTCTCGTCTAGTAATCTGCTGGCACGGACACAGCGTCACATCTTCGGATCGTGGGATAAAATTTATAGCACCAATAAAACGCCCCATACCCAGAAGCGTTAGAGTTTTCACGAGCATGGGCAAATGAAGCATTTCGGCTGATGCTTATAGTAGCGGAGGCTCTTTACGTAGAGAGGAAAACAATTAAAAATTGCACAAGCAGAAGACGAGAGAAAAGAAATAAATTACTCAATGCCGTCAATATTCCGTTGTCATTGACGTTTTGTTGACCTTTTCCCAGCTGTATACGTATGTCGTGGAAGGAATAAAGAAAGTTAAAGTTTCTTGCCATTAAAGTAACAGCTTAAACATATGTAAAAACGTTTTCGTAAATAAAACTTATTTCCATTTTTTACCAGGATTGAATCAACAATGAGGAGGGAAATATTTTAGAGATGGCTGTAGGATTCTTTCATGATTTATATACTTAAATCTGGTAAAAATCGTCACTATAACAAATTGTGCAAAGGCATAACACTGTATGGTTTACCATTTGTATTGATAATTTACGCTTAAATACTTTAATCATTGTAACGTATAAATAATTATTTAAAAAATACATTTCATTATCTTGTAGATTGTTGATAGAGTGAATTCTCTGAAATATCTTAGACATATGGACTAACGGTATTCAAGTAGACATAGTGTAATGCATGAGTTCAAAATCGAAGATGGTGAAGTAACCGTGAAGTGGGAAGTAATTTCATTGCACAGAAGCTCATTCTTTCTATGCTTGCTCCTATGAAAAACATTAACTGACACCTAAGGATAAACATTCCAGCAGTTGACTTACTGCTTCTTTTCGATAAATGTTTGCACCCCTTTGCACCCCTCTCCAGGTCAACAGCACCCTACGAAATCGTCCAGGCCCAGTTTCATGGGGTCGTAAAAATTAGGATACAATTGATTTTATGCCACCATAACCGGAACCGGGTCGTGCCTTTGCGCCCTTGTGCCGAACGCATCGCAACCATAAACCGTCGGCAATAACGTTCGGCCGTTTAAAGCCCCGCCAACAAAACAAAAAATGCTCGTAAGTTTAAGGACTTAATTATGGCGGGCGAGCGCTCGCAAAAGTCGGCTTTAATTGCCAACCTAGCAACGTTGGCTTTATTTGGCGTTTTGCGTTTGAACAACGAAATGGCATGAGGGTGGTGCTGTTAACCGTTGTTTTGTTCTCCGTTCGATAGCGCTCATAAACTATTGCCAAACAATGACGGGGGAGATATCTGGTCGGTGATTAATACAGTTCTTCTCCGTTTCCCATTTCAAACGGCATGATTTATGAACGTATGATAAATATCTCGTTCCAATATCTAAACAGGAAGTGGCACCGGCATCAGTGTTCTGATTGATTGCAATTGTCACTTTCACGTTGGGGACGTTTTTGCGTTTACTCTTCGTGCCTTAAAGTGACGACAAAATAACAAAAATCTAAACCTCTAAAAGAAATCGCACAACTTAATAAAATGGACAAACCGCAGCCACTAAAAGCACCATTTATTATTGGCAACGGAATCTGAGGTGCGGCTGGGCGAACTTCTGAAGCTTATCGTTTCTCATTAAATAGTAATTGTTGCCGTTGGCGACAGCAGGAACACCAATTGGCATGGAACACGAAAGTCCTTTGTTAAAGAAGGAATCGGACAGCAAAAAAAAGTATAAGCGAACACCATTCATTCAAACTCACAAAGTGTGAAAATTCTTCCGTGCTGCCGCTTCCACTTTGCGTTCGATTACATCATTAATCATGTAATGAGAGGCGTTTTTGGCGTCCGAGCGATTCGCGACACACCAGCCGCGGTTGCTTGTAAGCTGTTGGAAATGGAGCGAAATTAATTACCCGATTTGTCATCGGACGCTCGTTTGCCAATCGCAATCAGATTGGACTTTTTTTCGCAAATTTTTTTGCGTTGTGTGTATTATGTTAGCTTAGTCCGCGGATTGGAGGTGCGAATGGTTCAATTGGAATAGTAATGGATATTTTAGATTGATACACACGGAACAAGGTCTTAAAGTAAACGTCAAGAGCAATTTTTCAGCATTTTTGTATTAACGGGATTTGCGTTGAGGAAAGTAAAATGTTTTGAAAACTTTTCTAAGAAATACTATATTTGGTATACTTTATATTTTTCAATTTTTGTTAATAATATTTTAATTTGTTTTTATTTAATGAAATACTGCATAATCTTTAAACCTAAAATAATAACTGGAGGCCCATTAGTAAAGGAATAATAAATCAAGTTTGAAACTGTATACTAAGATGCTTCGATAACTGAAAAATAGTACTTACAATTTTATATAAATTCACCCCCCGAACGTCAACTTATCCATATGAATTTTTAAGCATCAGCGACAGCATCTGTGTACTTGTTTACTTTGATTCTTAATTACTATTCCTCTTCCACTCTTTTTATCTCTTTCACTCGCCTCAAACAACCATTTAATCTTTCAATCACGTAACGATGCATTTCCAGCGTTTGCAAAATAAGTTTATGTTTTTCTTATCGGCTTCAGGGCAGAGTTATTCCAGAGAATTTCCCACTTGGCGTTGCCCGGGAGAATGGTATGCAGTGGACGGATGGTTGTTGATGTTTCTGCTTTTAATACCACACTCATACCCGCGTAGAACCAGTCCGCTTTTGCATATTTAACGTCGCCGGCGAAACCAACAACCACGCTCGTTGTGGTGCATGTTGGAAGGAATGGCAATGAATAAAATAAAAAAAATACATAACCCGGACAGAAAAATCGTAAATAGTATCGCCGCCAGCAATCACACACTGGAACAGTCCTGCGGTGTGCTGTAGCAGGAAAATGCACCTCGAAAAGTTAATTTTAAGAGACACTACATGTGCATTTCACGGTACATTGCCACTGCTACCACCGATGGGTTTTGATATAAAATACCGAAACCCGAGAAGCCCGAACCCTGTTGACTTCAAATGTACTCGGAAAGTTAACTATGTTCAGCTCGTTTTGTTGTTGTTGTTCTTCTTTCAAAATGAAAAAAATGTTGCAAAATAATCACAGCTCGGGGTCCATGCGGCACTTGAAACAAACTACATCATTTGATGATATTTTGGAGCCGACCACAACACAAAGTGGTGTGGCATGTTTCGAAATGCGTGCCCCAGTTTGTCGACACTCTGCTTGAGGAGATTTTTCGTACGTTAAATAAAATGATTTTTATTTAGTATGTAGTTTACATCTTATCCGTATTGGTTGGATATGTTTTTGGGGTAATAAAATATTACTAAAGTATATTTTCTGTTTTTTTTTTTTGAAAATGGGCAGTAGATCCAATATAAGATCCACCTTAAAGCCTATTTTCCAAGTGTAACACGGCGCACCCAATTTCGCGCTAGATGCGCAATTACAATGTGTTTGTTTTCGTCTTCTCTTGCCTCGTGGTGGAAGTGTTCGCACAAGTTTGACGTTTAATTTTCGGAGCTCGCGTCTTGCGGTGCGCAAAATTGAGCAGCTCGGTGATTTTCCCGAGCGTACTTGTGTTGCCCTGCCCGGGACACATGCCATAAATTATCCTGAACCCGAAAATGACTTCATCCGCTCGACGAATCGATCGCTCCCCGGCAGAAACTGAGCACCAAAGAAAACCTCCACATCACGGTACAAGATGCCGTGAAGATAAAACTTTCGCTACGCTTCGATCGGAACGGTTCGGAATCGCAATCAAAATATATAATGAGAACCTTCCTCTATCCGTGACACGGTTGCTTCTTCAACGGTGGGCACAGGCCACACGACTCAATCGAAGGTCCGATCGTTCGCGTGTAGATACCTTCTGTTTCGGTTGTAAAGCGAGGAATTAATGGGCATCCTGGGCAGAGGCTATGATACTTTGGCAGCAACGGCACCATCAAACGTCGTGTCAAACGCTACGACGTCAGCTTGTGTGGAGTATTAAGCGAGTGTGGATGTTCAAACGTGGGTCGGACTTTACAACGTGGTACTTGTTTGTGTGTTTGTATATTGCACGGACTATACTTTGCGGTTTCCGAGACCGCGGGAATGCCGTGACCGGAGACGCCTACATACCGCAGCCATAAAAGCGATACGCGGTGCAAATTATGGTTTATGAGTTTGGACATCACATTATTTGCGTACGGGTCACGGTGGCAGCCACACTGCAGATGCAACGATTGTTCTTCACCCCAACCGGAACACTAGTGCGCAAGCTAGTTAAACTGCTCCCGGGACACAATGTAGCGAAACTTGCGAACACTTGCGAGCGAATCACCACTCGAAGCATCCGGAATACCCTAAAAACCGCAAGCTGCTGCGGTAGTACACACATTGCGCCCAGTGACTTCCGCTGTAAGAGACCGTACGGCACGGGATTACGAACGATCCGGTGGTTTTGCGTGGAGTTACTTCACGACTCATCCTCATCATACACGAGAAGTTGAATTTTTTTGGTGCTGCACAAACATTGTCACATGAAGTGTTTCTATTCTGGAATATCGTGCCGGAAGTAAGTCGCAAATGTACCGGTACCAGCGACAAAAAAAATCCGGCTTCACAAAAACTAATGCACTACGGCAGACAAAGCCACACAAAGTCTCCTTCGTCCACTAACTGCACGATGAGGCTCATTAACGGTGAGCGAACGTGAACTCGCGGTAAAGGCAGCTATCCCAACTCGCGGCCCCATGCATAACGAAGCGTGCACTAATGGAGAAGTAATTATTCGTTTCGGGCAAGTGCAAGCGTGACCGCAAAGTGGTCGGAAGTCACTCAACAGTGCGGTGTGTCAAATGGGTAAACACATTCAACGCTGTTAAATGGTCCGATTAAAACTAAAAGAGTGCTTTAAAGTTAGGAGAACAGCTTAAACTTATTAATGGTAGACATTTTCTACACAGCCTGCTTGTCTTGTTTTGTGTCTCTGGATGATTCATTTAAAGCTTCTGATATTGAACTTTTTCTCCAAAGCTTCCTGTGATGTTATCTTCTAGCGCTTATTCACACCATTCGAACACAAATTCCAATCGAATCCTTTCTGCAGTGTGATATTTTATTACACCGTAGGTTTCCATCGTTGTGCGACAAAAACAAAAACGAAAAACTCTCGATCCGTTTCAACGCCTGATTCGCCTGAAGAAAAACTCGAACGCGACGCATCGTAACCCGGCCGTTCGGGTTCAATCTCCGTCGCAATCTTTCAATCGTAAATTGATTCCCACCACGAAGAAGGTTTCCGCTTCACGGGACGCGGTTGCCGAATTCGGCGCTTGACGTGAGAGTGGATGGTTGATGCGCGCGATATCAATTTCATTTCTGATACACGCTTTTCCGCTTCGTCGCGAATATCTTCTCCGGAACGAAAGCCGTGCCCGCGTGTGGCCGTCCCAATGGGGGAAGCTTTTGGGGCGATAATCTGGAGACACCGCACGTTGAAACAGACCGTTCCAAGAATCTGTTTCACGCTTGAAACCGTGCAGGAGCGATCGATAGTGGAAAATGGAGGTTTGCTAGGTGAAAATATGCATTATACTACCATATCAAACGCCTAGGCAACGGAAGCTATCCAAATAATAAGTATACAAGCAGCCCAAAGACGCTTTAAGCGGGATTGCTTTCTAAGGTATGAGAGTGAGAGCCTTTTCATTACTATAACAAACCGATCGCAGCCTTTCTGAAAGGCTTTCCACTTCAACAGCTTTACCAACCGTCAGTTCATAAGTTGCACTAGACAGTACCAGTTGGAAGCGTTCTCACCAACTCATGACAGCTTCAAGCACCGTCACCCATGGTGATCGATTTCAAGTGCTCGGTCTTGTGTGCTTCGGTCGTCGTTCGTGCGGGAGCTACAAACGGGGCAGAACCGATTCGATTTTCCCACTCACCGAATAATTGAAAGTCTCCTTTAGTGCGTCTCCGGGCGGGAGTGTGAATTTCCTTTTGAACCTACCCCTTGTGACAGATGTTTAACCACTTCGTAGCACTGGCAAGTCGGAAGAGAACGAGTGTCTGGTTAAAGTCAGAACGATTGCAACAAACTTACCGAGCACCACCGAACGAATGTCATCCCGTTGTTCTAGCATCTTTCGACGCAAGTAAGTCGCTTTCATCAATTGCGAAAAAAAAAGTCGTCACTCTATCTAGACACATTTTCCTCGGAACGCGCCAGTGGAACCCGAAGTCGTGAATTGCAGATGAAAATGAAACGGCTTCTTCCTATTGTTCACACCGGTATACCGACAACCGGTGCAGGAAGTCGATTGTTTGAGCTGACAGCCTGGGCCAACGTACGAATGTCGCTCATAAATGATAGTGTGTCGAAGGATATTGTCATCCCGCTGAAGTATTGCGCTACTGTCACAAACACCGACACGCTTGGCAACCAGCATTTGCCGTCGGTTGCTTTGTGTTGCGGAGCGGCACTTGTCAGCACTTCGTCAGCAGATTGCGAAAGGAACGATAAGACAACCAGAAAACAGCATAAGAAAAAAAAATAAACGCGAAGAAGAAAATCATAAAGGAGTGAGGTGGATAATGGGCACCGGCGCTTTGTGTCAGGACAAGCTCGCTTTCGCCAGTGAACTATTACCTTCAGCTTTCGTTCCCAGCGTGCGGGAGGGATTATGCTGTGGGACATTTCCATTCAAATTGATTTCTTTCACTTACCGGTTGCGGGTATCTCGTCTACTGCCTGCCCGGGTGTATGGGGGTAATAGGATTGACAAGGTTGAAGGCAATCGAGACTATAGACTAAGAACAATAAAATTGACGCATTGTTAGTCGCTAGCAGTTGATGGTTTCCACCCGAAAGGGCGAAAAGATCTTGGCTAAAACATTCTCCAACCACACCACCGCTATGTCGTTTTCCGTTTCAGCAGCTGTTAGGTTAAGAAAAAGTAAATTCCAATAGTTTATTGACAAAGAATGCTTTAGGAATCGGTCTGAATATAAGCGAAAAATATTTCTTTCCTTCACACGAAAAAGAAATGACTGACACGACAACCAGCAAAAATTTCACCGTGTGAAGCTTCAAAACATCGATAAATATACCGAATCATCCTCTTACGGTCGTTTCGACTCCGTTCTGGCTACATGGTTTCGAAGGATAACGAGCACTGACAAGTGCTAACAGTATTAGTCGGGAATAATATTTTTATTGGCTCCACCCGCATTCTGGAATCGTTCGTTAGTACTCTGTACGGTTTATATTTGTTTGTTTTTTTTTTTACTTTGCAGAAAACCCGAACGTTTCCAAAGGTTTCCAAAATTATTTTTTTTCACAACATCCAGCAAATGGATGAATCGATGATGTAGCAACGTTCGGCATTACTTGCGGTAAAGCGCACTGCAAACACTTGAAGAGCATTTCACATTCAACACTCCATTTACGACTGCTCTTGGAAGCTACGTCCACTAAGTCCGAGGAGCTAAAGGTCAGCTAGGAGTGGAACTTTTTTCGTTCACTGCACTGAAAAGGTCATTCGGAAACAACATCAACTGCATGTCCAACTTTTGTGGTTTTGATTTCAATAACGAAAACGAAACGCAGTGCCGATTTGCTGGTCTGCTTGCCCACAGTCCACAAAGATTTGTGCACGAACAAAGTACGTCCACAAAACTGATACTTTACGATCCCACACGAATGTATTCAATCGCATCCACATTCCATCCCATCCATTGTCCACTGTTTGCCAAAAAAAAACCTACATACACACACACGCACACACAAACCGGACTCCGGAGATTTATCTCCACTCGAACGTCAATTGATAGTTAACTTCAACTCGTGATCGATGAGCCATTGCCGACTATCGTGAGTCGATGACTTCTGGCAGGCAGACAGGCGATGTGCAGTGAGAGAAAGCGAGCAGTTCTGATAGCAAATTTTCACCTCACTTTATTACATTCCACCACCAGTAAATCAATCTCGCGTGCAAATCCTGTGTGTGTAGTGGTGGTGGTGTATGTTTCTATCCTTCGGGGAGTCGATCTAGTTTCGCTTAGATGACAAGAGAAAAAATCACACAAAATCACCTGAACAGACGAGCTAGCGAGGAGCGTGCGGGTGGGGGTCGAGATTTATGAGCTCATGTTTACATGTACCAAACGTTGAACCGTGCCGCGGTGAGTGAGAGATAGACAAAGCAAGCGAGTTGCAGCGGCTACGGAAAGTGCAATTACTTCAACCGAGCGACATTATTAAATTTGCCGAAATAATGAAGATTTGTGATCGGTTGTGCTAGTTGCGTCCGTAGGAGACGAGCAGCAGGTTTGTTTGTTAGAACCATTTCGATCCCCACCCATTTGAGGCCATTGATCACTGCAGGGACATATTTTGAAGCAACCGCTTCCAGCTCACGGAGCAAAACAAACGAAACGGGCAAAAAAAAAGTTGCAAAAAAGCAACCCCTTCGACGCATTCCCGGCTGCATTTTCGACTCATTCGCAGCATTCGATAAATTTTTACCCCTAGTACTGTGCCGGATACCTTCTCTTTACCCCGTTCACCGGTCAAAAGGCCAGAAGAAATGGCCAAACAAATCCGGCTCCGGTTCGGTTCGTGAAGTACGCTAAAGACAAGTTAAAAACTCCACCACCCAACCGCCAGGCCTATGGGAATGAAAAACGCGCCCCGTGGCACGTTCTAAGCACGGCCATCACCCACATCGTCGCCGCTACCGACCATAACTCGCATTTTGGTGGCCAATAAATTAGCAAAACGTATTGCTTCAACCCGCACGACGGACTTCTTTCGGGGTATAAAAAAAACTCCCTACGCCTTTTTACACCCGACCGTGGTGCTCCGTGGCTGTGCGCTAAATGGTGCGCGATTTTTGTTGTGCCCTGTGGTACGATTTGTTTCGGGGCTTCTTCGACCGGTCTAGACGGCACGCTTCCGGTGTTTTTTTTTTCTCTGGTGTTGTTCCTAACTCGTTTCGAAGTCGAAAAAAGCAGCGCACCAGTCCGAAGTGACCGGAAATGAATTGCATTCATTTTCTTTCTCATTGACCCTGTGCTTGTGTGAGGTTAGCATTGAGGTTCCATTGGTCCCAGGGTGGTGTTGAGGTCACATTCGGTACGTTGGCATCAGTTGGACTGAGACTGAAACATTTATGAAACTTTTTCTCGTGTGTGGAGTCGTGTTTTGTATTATCGGAATGCTCTTTGAATAGTGCTCAACAAATCGATTGTGCTGCTAGAACGCTACCAAAATATGGTCCTAATACTTCAGACAGCATATGCAGCAAACCCTAGAGAACGAAGATATCAATTTAATTTGTTATGGTTCCGTTCTCTTTGTCGAAGTTACGCGGTACCAGGCGTCTCCATACGACTCCATCAGCTACATGGAAACCAGAGAATGAATGATTCTCTAACGAATAAATGCACATTTACACACACAAAAATGCACATCTACTCACATACACACACACAAGAAGCATCAAACCACGGTCGACGCAGTGCAGTACAATTGCAGACACAGCTGTCATCGGAAAATCGTTACTAATGATCGTCATCCAGACCCGTATCGCGAAACCGTTCGTACGCAAACCAACGTGGTTGGGATAGCTTTTGATTTCTCATGTGGCGTCGCTTCTTTTGATGAGATTGATGTTTCTCTTGTGTCACACGGGTGGCATTGGGGTTTGATTTGTTTGACAGAGTTTTTTTTTGTGAGTTGTGAAAACCTTGTGACATCGCCATCCATTAAATTGCTAATCTTTGCCTTGTTTTTCTCGTGTTTCTCCACTAGGTACGTGAGTTTTAATTGCGAAATCACTGGACCTTGGCAATGGTAAAGTAAATTGTTTTTTTTTTTTCAATTGGTGTGTTCTTAAATGCTCTTAACCAGATTTTAATTTGGTTTCTAGTTCAAATATATATAAAAAAATAATTACAGTTGTCTTACGTTTGAAAAGCATGCACAAACATTTGCAAGTACAGTTTCAACTTTTGGTATAAATTTTGAGATTAACCTAAAATATTGTTTATTTTATGATCTTTAAAGAAAACCACATCCATGTTTACTCAAGCGCTATACCC
>JXWZ01008154.1:0-15282 GCA_000956215.1 Anopheles farauti No. 4
CCCCCCTCCTCCTCCTCCCTCTCCTACAAACGTCCAGCGGATTATCCAGGCTCTGGAAAGTGCCACTCTCGTCCGTGGATTGTTGTCTCACCCACCCATAATATCTCCCGGGGGTGACGAATCTGACCAACAGCTTCTTCGTCTGGTCATACACAATTCAAGCGTTTAACGAACCGCGACTGATCGCCGCACGTCGCGACCCACCGAAACCACCGCTCCACCGGACGACTAATGGTACCATGACGAACTCCACCACGACAACACTCGTCAACGTCAGCGACTGGCGCGGCTGTCATCTTGGCCACCCACACAGTGCCTCCGTCCGTACGAGTACCGCCTTGTGCGACTTCCTTCCAGTGGGAAGCAGCAACAGAGGAAGAAAAAATTCCCTCACGTATAAAAATAGGGGGCGCTTCTATAGAAAGAGAGAGAGAGAGTGAGACACGTTACGCACTGTCTGTCTTAATTACTTAATTGAGGCAAAAGTTCTCGTACCGCGAAAGTCTTCCGCGCGCGCGACCGCTTAGTTATTGTTTGGGAAGCTTATTAAAAAGCAATAAGCGAACAATAAATGACACTCTTCAAGCACAAAAGAACCGAACGCCGATGGCAATTTTGGTGTGCTTTTGCTGTTTATTCTCAGTTTGAATTCGCCGCTTGTTCGGCATTATGTGTCTGCCGGTATATGCGAGGAACATGCCAGGAATGGTCTCCTCTGCAGACGACGGAAGAGGCATGCCAACGTCTTGTAGAGTGTGGTTTTTAGTCTTGTTACACACTCCATCGCAGCATTAGATCTAAATCATGTTCGAGAACAAGCGCTAATCGAGATGGTGCATGCGAGATACCATCTCGACGTGGTACTGGAACTATTTAACGTCATCTCATCTTGAGCGGTAGCGTCTTGGGCAAAGGCCCGGCATCGGACGACGCGCGCTGATTGGAAGCTAACGGTTAAGCCGATCGGTTTGTGTAGTTTAAAATTTCAAACATTGTTTCATCGGTTGGACGATGAGGAGGGCTTGTTCTTGAACGAAGCACTAATACTCCTGCTTTTTGGCTTTACACCGCCCGCTCGCGCTGGTGACTCCTGCTGCGGGCAGGCATGAGCGCGAGAGGAGTTTTCTATGTTTTAATGAGCCTCATTTCGGGCAGCCTCCTGATTGGTGGGGGGCTTTGGGGAATTTTTCGATTAACGCACACGCTTTTCTCTCACTCTGGGGTTTTAGTTTTTTTTGCCAGCCGGCGTGTAACCTCAGTCTCACGCATCGAACTGCACGAGAAGAAACCAAATAAAGCCAGCGATGGAGCCGATGTGCCAAACAAAACAACAACAAAAAATACAAGAACGTTCCCCAACAAGGTGCCGCCCGAAATGATCATCATCTTGTCCGGATTCGAGAGTTGGTTTTGTTAGTTAACGTTTCAGTGCGTCGTTTTTTTTTCTCCACTCTCTCGTGCCTGTGCGATCAAAACCGGCCGGTCAGCACTCCAGCTGGGCCACGAAATGATCCAGAATCGCGGACAACACCACGCCGAACACACAGTGTGATCATTTTGTTAATGATGCCAGGGAATGAGTATTAGCTTTGATGATCTAGAACGAGCAATCCCATCCCGATTCTTTAATACCTTCCTTTGCGCACCGCCACCCATTAGCCCATCCCCTGACTCCCAAGCAGGGGGAGATGGAGCGAAGAAAAAATACGATGACAGTTATCTGGCGCGAGGAAAGCGTCTCACACTCGCGCGGCTCCGTTGCATTTCCTTCAACGATGACCCAAAATCAAACGAAACCACAGGAAAAGCGAGCGAGTGAAGAAAAAAGAAAACACGTTGCTAGCAGGCTCCGTCGTAATAAGGAGAACTAATTCTAACGATGACCGTGCGGTGTCTCCCTGTCCTCTTGCGAGGAGTTTGGGAGTGATAAATGTACGCACATAAAAAAACAGCCCATCCACATATCACTGGGTAATTTAACGAGCCCCCGACGACGAAACGAGTGATGGAAAAAGGAAGAGAGAACGCAGAAAAAAAAAGGATGGCTCTGCATTGAAATTGGTACTTTAACGCTTTTGTGTGTTTCATTTCCAGTTTTAGGTTCCTTCGGGTTTTAATGACTTCATCTTCAGCGATCTTCTCTTGCGCGTGTGCTCCGGCGGTTTCCCTCCAAACAATCAAACTCGCCTACCGTGGGTATGGGATTGAAGAGAGAACTGATCATCGAGGGTTGTTCTATATTTTGCTCTGGTCAAGAAGTTTAAATAATGTGGGAGAATAAATTAGTATAAATCGAGTTGCCTTCGTTGATTTTTCTATCAATCATTTATAAATGTTCAAACTATATTTCAAAAAGATTGTAAAAAGTATTTCATAAATATTTTATTTCCATTTTTAAGTTTTAAAGTTTATAAAACCATTATCTCCCATCTGTAAAGTGCATGTTTTTCTTCTCTCATCAAGGCAATTACTATAAGCTTGCCCAGATTTATCGCGAAAAACTTTCACCCACTTCAGTGAACTTCAGTGGAACCGCTCAGTAGCGGCGATCAAACGGTGAATGATATTTTTGTTTTCCAACGTACTCTCCCACCATCGCTTTCCGACGTGAGCTGGGTTTTCCACACCAAACGGAAACATCTGTTGCCTTCACAAGCCACCACACTTTGTGACGGAAAGGAATATGTACGCATATATGTGTGATTCCCGCAACTGCCGGGAATTTCCCGTACAAACACTGCTTGCCAATTTCGCGTTAAAACGCGATGAGCGGAACGTACGTACAGCATTCAAACATTTCATTGGCGCCCGCATGCAACGCAACGCCCCCGGGTTACTGGCACTGGTTTCGGTGGAAATATCTGTGGTAAATTGTGTGGGAAAATGCGGCCCCAGAATGGGAAGAAAGAAATAAAATTGATTTAATGTGATGGTAAATCGATCATACAGTGTGCTCCGCTGGGCCGGTTGTCGATAATTTTCTCGAGTGGTATAAATAAAATAGAAAACTTATGAAAAAACAAAACAACCCCGTCCACCATCTGTCATCATCGTTAAACGGTCCCGATCGTACGGTTGTCAGGGAGGTTCACGTTCGCGACTGCTTATCGATGGACAGCTGTCCACCACACGTTTCGTTCCGCTTGTTACCGATCTCCGCTTGCAGAACACAGGGACAAACCTTCCGTAGCAAACCTGAAGCGCGCGCTGAGCTTAATTTTGTCGTGATTTAATTTTGATCATCTGCCGAACGGTTTGTGACATTTGGAAGGATTTAGTTTACGAGCCGTACAAAACGCCAGATTCCAGCTGTCCTGCCTGACTTCCCTAAGCCGATTATGATGGAAGTAGCGGCGGCTCATTTAGTCACCACCAAGCGAACGGGTTCGAGAAGCATGGATTGAATGGTGATTTTTTCTCCTTCCGCCGCCACTGTAACGCTTCTCTGCTAACAAATTACAAATGAATTGTGTTGTGAAGCAAGTTCCCGAGTTCTCCAGCTGGCCACCATCATCCCCACATGCAAGGGGGCAGCTAAAACGAGCATCATCCACACATTGAAGCAGCGCAGATCAAACGAGCGGCCGATAAAAAGCGAATCGCAGATTGGGACTCTTTTTTTCTCCGTCGGACGCGCTATGCACTAAAGCCCGGTAGCCGCCAGCGTCCTCATTAGAATCGTCTAAATCCGATCGATTGAAGCTACCGATCGACGACGCGGTAGAGTAAAAAAAAAGCAATCTCCCAGAAGGGTTATTAAATCATTCTTAAGCCGTTGCCGTATCGGTGGTATTGGAGGTGAAATAATTCCAGCAGCTTATTCCATGGCAAACGACGTTGAGTTGAAAACGAAGATTGGCAAATCTTCATTGTTCATTGTGTGATCGGAAGCAAAGGGATCATTGAGGCAACATACACAAAGTATCGTAAAAACATATGTACGCTGTTCATTGGAACCAGGGAGAGTAAACTGAGATTTGTATTTGCGCTAATTTTTTATATTTATAACATGTTATTTTGATGAATTTTAATCATTTATTTAATCATTTAATTATTTATTTATAGAAGGGTATAACCCTTCTATAATTACATAGTGTATGTACAAAAAAGGCGTAAAATCTACCAAAAAATAATAGTCCAAAAATTAAGCAAACCAAAATCAATCCAAACAATCCAAATCTTCCAAGACGGTACCGCGTCACGATCGCGTACGGCGAGTTCTTTTTTATTTTCCTCCTGATGTGTCATTCGCGAACATCTCACCCCGGTGGTAGCAACAAAAAAAAAACACGCTACCGTGCGATGTCCCACACAGGAGTTTCGGAGGGTAGCACACCCCAAACAGGCAATGAGCATTATTATTGCGAATGCACGCGCGCTCTGCTGCACTCGTATTGCAATCGGACCGCCGCGATCTCACACACCACGCCGAAAGCGAAATGATGATGCTCCAACAAACGAGCGAAAGAAAACGAAAAAAAGGTTCCATGTAGCAAAATTAAGAAGAAAAAAAATACAGAACGATCGATGCCGGTTTTCCGTTTCCGAGCGTAGCCGCAGCAGCAGAAGCAATCAGAAGTGATGTGAGGATGGCAGTGAACCGTGGGGAGCGAGCGGTTTTTCGGTGGAAAATTTATGGTTCGCTTCTGATAATAAATTTTACCCTCCATCGCGCGCTCCCGTCTTTCCTTCCTATGCTTCTCCACACGCACACATACACACACGCATATACATAAAAAGTTGGCCATTTTCGGTCGGTTTTGTGCATCTGGTAACACAGATTTTGCCACCAAAACAAGCGAAAGCGGATGGTGTGCGATGGGCTGGTTTGAAGGACGGGCTGCAACGGGAGCGCGATGCAGTTTCGATTTTTTGGGCCAAATATTTCCCACTTCCTTCCTGTACGCCTGCTGCCGCTACAGTGGGACGAGCTGCGGCGTCCGGGTTTGGTAGGTTTCTGGAGCAGTTAATGAGAAAAATGGCAAGCATTGTGTACATCCGTGCGGATTCCGCAAAACACACATGCACGAGCGCCAGAGGACGGTCCGTGGCGCTTAACGGGCTGCCACAGCGATAGGAAATGGTTCACGTGTCCTGGTGGGAGGAAGAAGAAAAAAAACGTTTCCGGAGCGCCGAGAACCGAACCAACACGATGTATGCCACACTTTTGGGAACTCAGCTGGTTCGATGTTTCCACAAACGGGAAAGTGTTTCAGCGTGCAGCAAATATACGGCCCAGAAATATTGCTCCCATTTAGATGCGTAGTAGTTGCCTGTTTCCGAGCTCAATAAAAAATAACTAATGGCCTTGTAATCGATGTTTGCAATTTTATTTCGCGCAAAGAAAAAAGAAACGCAAAACATTACACCGTTGCCTGAAAAGATGTGTCATCTTTCATTTAGTCACACCTGTCGGGGGGTGTTACGATTACGGCTTGTAACACTTGAACTCTCACATTTCACGGGCAAGTACCAGTGGAGCAGTACCGCTTGTTGGCGTACTGTTTAGCCATTTCATTTCCCACATCATAATCACACCAGGAACAGCAAGAGAAGCAAAAAGTACAATTAGTAAAGGTGGCTCTCCCGTTTGCACATTCGACACCAGTCAAGGATACCTAGACGACTCACTTAGCGCAAATCCTTCAGTTCATTCAATCCATCATCATTATCCACTCTGATGAAATCACTACCACCCGTACAAAACACATATACACGCGAATTGGATTGAATGTGCAAATCACGCATACACACGCTGCAGCCAGCTCGGGGAGAAAAGCAAGGAGTAAGGAAATCGGCATAATTAAGGTAAATCACAAGCTGCCACAAACCAGTCATTCCTCGCTAGAACGAGAGTTGGTAGAGCGTCCTTACGAAACGCGTAGGTAAAACATTAAAAACAAAGGAGAGTGTGAGTTGAGTTGCACCAGCCACAGTCAAGACAAACTGCAGCATAATTGCAATTATCACAGCCTTTTCACGTGCACCAAACCAACAACAGTACCAGCAGTGGCGTAAACTGAGAAACCGGGTGACAGACTTTTACCACCCAGCAACATAACTAGCTTCCCTTACAGCCCGAACCAGCAGGAAGTGTGTCCTCGGACGGCGCGGGCTTATGATGCTACTGTCATAAATTTACCAGCCAACCCACAGCGCGAATTCTCGCTCCCTTTTTCTCTCTTGATCCCCGGTCTGGCATATACCGAAAGGTATTCCGCCCAAGCATCACGAGAGCGAACGCGACCGAATCGGAAAGATGGTATTTAAAAACCGCAATTATTTTAATTGAAGTGCTCCACGTAACAACATCATCATTTTTCACAAGTTTGCCACACCGGAGCGCGGTTCTGCTCAATTCGCCCGGTTCTTGGTGCACCGTGTTTCATAGAACTGCACGGATGCACCACGGCCGTTGCATCGGAGAAGACATTTTCCTTCCGTACTGACGGTGAACAACTTTTTGCGACAACACCATACGTCGAAATGAAAAAAAAAAAAACAGAAGACGGTTCCACCATCTCTGCTGTCTGCTGCCAGCCATTTGGTGTTTGCTTTTCACGACCGTTCCATATTCGCCGGGGTTTGTGAATTTTCCTTCCCTTCTGTGCCGTTTTTCCATAACATTGCAGCAAGCAGGAGAGCCCAAAAAAAGGGAAGCTACAAATAATTGCGGCATATCTCAATAAATTTCTTTCGAACCACAGCCATCAAAACCCGAGCGCTGCCTTGCTGGATGATATCGTCATCGTCGACATCGTGTCGTCTCTCGTCATGGGAAGACTCCACACCGCGAGCGCGTCGGGGAAGCGGGAGAATTCAAAATAATTTCTCAATTAAGGAGCACACACCACCGACTGGTGTGTCTTCGTTTCACCAGCACTCTGCAGAACGGTGCACTCAATTATCGGGTGGTCGGGCGTATTTTCCCCCCACAGTGGGGAACTCTACTCACCACGTGTAACGAGCGCGAACAAGCCATCCCCACCACACTGCCCGCGAAAGATGCTGATTATGTTCGCATGCACAGCCTTTCTGTTGTTGCTGCACGGTGTTGCGCCAATTATTTGCGCCCATACCACCAAACGAACCGAACCCACCATATGGTCGAGCGTCTTCTGCGGGATGGATTGCGGATGCGTTTTTGACTTTTCTTGTTCGGTCCTTTGCATACGGAGCATGTCTCCGCCGGCGTAAAGGTCGTGCGTTTGGACACCCCATTACTCAACCTGCCACATTGCGAACAAACTGCACCTTCTGGGTGCGGGCAGTAATTAGAAGTCTAAGACACGCGTCGTGGTGTGGGGTGTGTGTGTGTGTGCAAGCTGTTCACATCTTCCACTGCCAGACGATGTGCAAATAGACGCAGCAATCGATCAGAGTCCTCGTTTCTGACGGGTAAGGTGCTTTGGAGTTCGATCAAAGGTTGTCACGTGTCTGTTGCAGGACCGGTCGGGTTTGTTGTCATCCTACGGTTGTTAAGCGAGGATGTTGCGATTTTGTAACTCAAAACCCACCCAACACGTCTGTTGTGTCGTCACTTGTCTTTCCCGGAGTGTGGAGTCTGTCGTTCGACGCATACAGAAGAAATCCCCAGACATGTGGATAAGAAGAATGGTAAAGTGAACTCCGGGACGCGCGATGCTGCCAACGATAAATAAATGGTTTCATGTTCCTCTTGTACGGAAGACACATGTTTGATGGCTTCTGGAGTACCCAAAAAGACGTATATAAAGTAGGTACATTTATTGCAATGGCAATATACATTACCGTAGGGACTTATGCTTTATACTCTTAATATCTTTTAATACATCAAAATAGCTTCACCCAACCGAACCGTGTTTATTCTCCAACATAAAAACAAATAAATCGATCAACCTGACATCGACATGCTTCGGCTTCCCAAGCCAAATCAAATCTCGAATCCAATCAAGATGGCAAAACGCAGATGCCATTCCTCTCTCCGTACGATTTAAATTCAATTCAAATCAATGCCTTACCGAATTTAAACTTGCCACCCCACGAGAAGCCCGCCGGGAAGAAATTTTGCCAACTCGAACCCGCGCGCCTTGCCCGTGCTCGTTCGTTGTCTTTTCCTATGCGACTCAAAGGAATCTTAAACAACAATGCATTTTCAATCGGTGGCTGTGAAGGTCGTTCACATTCTGATAAGAGCAACCGAAGCGCCTTTCATGTGTACAATCAGATCGAAGTCGAATGCACAACTTGCACCCTTACCACCAATGTGCCCGTATATTATAAGGTTCGTCGGGTAGGTAATGGTAAGGAAAACGAGAACTTATAGTAGACAACAAAAAATGGAGTGCGTTTTTGTGACGGCGACGGGAAAATCGATAATGGCACCAAAACGGAGGGAACGCCCAACCGAAGAAACCGGGGTCTTTCTCGTTGGCAATGAACCGGCAAACATCCCGGAGCAGACAAACGTACCGAGCATGAATGCATCACACACAACGAACGAAAAACAACGCGATGAAAGTATGTGGAAAAACAATCCTTTCTTTGCGAAAGTTCCAAACACTGGAATGGGGGAAAGAATAGCTATAGCGATCGAACAAACGATGCTGGAAAAGTGTGTTGCATTCCTACAGGCTCTGATCGAGGAGCTGCCGTAGCTATCAATTCTTGCAGGGCGGAAAAGAGCGGAAGAGGTCATTGCAAGCACTGTCCACAAACTATTCAATTCCTTTTGCCATTAGTTACTCTTTCCCGTCCTCCGGCTCGGCTTTTCCTACCCATCGTGATTGTAAGGATGAACGGAGTTGCCGTACGGAGACAAACTTTCACCGACACGCCGCTGAAACGACCAGAAACACCAGGAAAAGGATGAATACGTCAGTCTCACTTTTTTGAACCACACTCCTTATTTGAATAGCGCGTCGTTCTTACATTCAAAGCGCTATTTGAAAGCGAGAAAAAAATACGAGATGCATTTTCCGGGCAACCACAGTCGCTAGAGAGAAAGGGGACGGCGTTGATCGCTGAAACAAGTAAACCGGAGAAGAGCTCCCATCTTCCATACCAACAGCTATCAAACAAGGCAAGTGAGTGCATTCTGCTTGTACTGTTCGTCCTTCGAACCGGATCAATACACGCGTTGCGCACGAGCAGAAAGAAAAGCGAATGAAAATTGTTCACATACTTTCACTTTTTTGTCGAAAAGCGAACAAACTCGTTGCGAGAACACCACACTAGTGGGAAGCCAATAATAAAAAAGGTTGCACTAAAAAAAAACCCCTTTTCTCTATCGTACACGCCTGGAGGAGCACGTGCGCGAGATGAATTTATTAAATTGCGACTGCTGGTCGTTAAAGGGGCAAAAGCTCCAAATCTCCTAATGATTGGAGGAAAGCTGAATCGATTTGCTGAGCATTTATTAATTTTCTTTATCTACAGTTCACCCTACCGCCGTTTGCTCGGCTCTCGACTAGCGTGCATGTCGTGCTGTGAAAATGCCCGAAGAAATGTTCTGGCAACTACTGGCAAACCATGTTCCAAGACGCATGATGTTCGCAATCGAGGTCTGTCTGTTATGTGCTTGCTGCTGTCGCTTTCCCTCTCCATTCCAGACCATTTATATTTTATTACTATTTAATCTCGATCTGCCATCCGAAGGAGTCCGGTTGTACCGATGGACTTCTCTTTGAGCATCGAATGCGCAGACAGCAGCATATAGCCATTATTACCTTTATCGGGTGCGGCCAAGCAGCAGCAGCCGGGGCCGCCGACCGACAGAATAGGTTTGTAATCCTTAAAACCGCTCGCAATCGTTTAATATCCACTTATTGATAGAGCTGAACCGCTCAAACGGTGCTCGAATGCTGCAGGAGAGGACTTTCGACCAATTTCGTGTAGTCGTTGTCCGCATCGTGCTTCATCGTACAACAAGTAAGCAAGAAGAAATGGTTAAAATTGTCTGGAGTTGGAGCGAGGACCGGTAAGGACGAAGAATATGCGAACCAGATTTCTCTGCTAGCTAATGGTGTAATCCTGTGCGATTACCAACCATCACCACTACAGCAAGTGACCCCCACTCACCCCGCCCTGGCGATGATCTGTGAGAGGAGATACAGTGCCACAGCAGCCGCGGGGAGCTACAGCCCCAGAATCTAGCTCTTTTCTTGGCAACAAGCTTAGGAAAGGATGATATGTGGAACGGTGGTATCGACTTAGAAGCAATCGAATATGCCAGCTCTGATTGTGTCACGGGCAGGCAAAAGTGTCCTTTCCACGGAGAAAGTGTGTCTCCCCCGTAGTATCGTTGCCACAGACGTGCGTCCCATACCAGTGAGCACGATAAGGAGCCACAGGAGCTCTGTGAAAACACAACTCGTGTGTTGTCTGTTTCAAAACCGTGCACTCTAGTCTTCTGGTTTCAAAGGCGAACAAAAAGCTTCATACATTTTGCACATTTTGCACTCAAGCGGATGGTCGACCAAATGCTGGCAAAGAACACCGATTAGGACGAGCTTTGTTATCCATTACCTTAGTTGTTTTCAATCACGTTTGATTGCCGATTCGTGTTGCGCCATGTATTTTAATGATTTAAGCCAGGCTCGTTTAAAAAGGATTGTGGTGTCGTTTTTTGTTTATTCCAACAAGCGTACACCCACACACAAACAAAGTTACATTTAGTTTTAACATTTAATGTGATTATAAGACTTCTTTGTACGAGAACCCCACAAACGGAAGACGCGTAACATATTTAAATATCGAAAGGGAAATCAACGATCATCCAATTCTAACTCAAACGAAATGAAAACTAATTCCAAGCTCCGAACCCAAACCGGACGGTCATATGATACTTTTTTGTTAACCCACTCTATACATACGAAAGAATGGTTTTGGAATCGAATAGTTAGTAAGACTTGTGTCCAGCAACTTCCTCATCAGGTAATCGATATAGGTGCGAACGTGTAAAAACCACATTAAGGAAAGCCGATCGTACGCCAATCGATCCGAATCGTCCCTGATCGATAGAGTAAGGGATACGGAGACCATCCTCCTACGGCTCAAACAAGCTTTTTCTAATGCAGTGCGCGGCCCGGTTGTGGCCGGTCGTGTGGACAGTCTGCATAACCGAACATTCAACAGATTTATGTGCCACAGGAAAGAAACGTATCGGTTTCCGTTTCGTTGATACGACCGTGAAACGTTGACTCAAATGATTTTTCACATTCCAATGCCCGTGACGCGATCATCCGGCTGGGAAAGAAATATATTGGAGACGATCCTGTCACTCAGGACCGCCCCGGAATCCAATAATCCACCGGTGACACACGCCAATTCATCTTCAAAAAAGCAATCGTAAATAATGCTTGTTTATTGAAAAGTTTATTTGATTTAAAGCGGAAAATAAACCCATTAAACGGAGACGCACGATTATCGCTAACAACGGTGTTAATGATGTTCCGACCATATTCTACCGGGCGCTGATCGCGGCCTAGCAGCAAAACACAAGACGAAATTGATTTTTAGTGATGTTTCTCGCGTTCGTTTTTGTTTTTGGTGCGGACTTCGGACGCGGGAGTATCATCATCAATCGCGCAGAAAAGCTATCAGTGCGTCTGTCTTTTAAGGAGAGAACGAGCGCTCACATTAGACCAAACACACCATTAATCTTTCATTTTGTCATTGAGGAGTTTTGGAGCGCGTAGCATTACACGCACACGCACTCAACGATCTGCTCAATATTCGTTTCAACGTCCGTTGCGGTTCACGCAGGAATGCACCGCGTTCGGTTTCGGTGGTTTTCTTTCGGTGTAAATCAACCGAAAAAAAAGAACGATAAAAAGAGGATGGAAATGCGCGCTGTGTGCGGTTGGAAAATACCGACGCAAACCACAAAAACCTTAACCTAACCCGTGCTGCTGCCGTAGCCGGCTGGTGGAGCAACACATTAAACGCTCAAACCGCATTAGCCCGTCGTCACTCTAGTCGCGTGGGGGGCGTGTTCCCGGGCGCGTCACGTCAGCGAGCTGTGGCGAAATTCCACCGAAAATCCACCAACAAAACAACACGGTTAGCGAAACCGTTCGTGCACGCCATCTCGCTCAAAAACGCGTCGTCCTCTGCTGTTACAAGGAAAACCTCGCCGAGTTTGGCGATCGAAGGGAAAAGCGGCGGATTTTCCAACCCATGATCGTGTTGGTTGGTTGCAGCTCAAAAAACCACACCACCACCACCACCGCCGCTCATTGATTAACGATCTTTCCGCTCGCACCGCAGCCGTTTTCTTTGCAGGATCGTCTGGACGGGCTTGGCAGCTTCTCTTCCTTCGTGAAGTTTGAGTCATGTATTTGTTTTAATTTTAATGCTGCGACGTGACACTTCGTACCGGTACTAGCAACACACGATGGAGGTTTTATTTTTATTCTCGCCACTCTCTTCCTGCTGCTACTACGGAGCAAGTAGCCAACCAAGACACTCCCGGGACCACCGCATCAGGCGGGAGAAGCAATGTCACAAAAACGCGTACAACCAGGCGTACCCGCTTCTCCGCATAGTTGCGTCGCGGATAAGTACATCGTTTACGACCACGCCCAACAGTGATGTGTCACTGTCTCTAGGAGGAGGAACAATTTCTACCGGGCGTATGTCTTTGAAGAGCTAAATGCTTTCAGCTATCCTTGGGGTGTCGTTAACTCGTTCGTTAGACGACACATTTCAAATGCAAGAAATTCTATAACTATACATAGAAAACCAAAAATACCTATCAAGCGTCAGTTGCAGTTTGATATTTGTTTTGTGATAACAGTAGTAGGTTATTTCTAACAACAAGGCTTATTTTCAGATGATCAAAACACATCCAAAGTTTTGTTCGTTTTCCACTCGGGGAAAGGATGTTCTATGTTCCCGCAAACTTCCTGTTCTGTCCCGTAAGAGGGTAAAAACAGCCAGAATCAATAATACAATTACAGATTGATGATGTTTTCATAAGAACTTGAAGATTGTTCGCGCGGAGAACGGCACTCGATGAAACTTTTCTGCTGACGACAGCCAAAATATTATGTTGGTGCATTTTCTACCCAAACTGTGCCTGTACTTCATCAGCACACGTTGGGCAAACTAGATTCGTCAGTATTCCTGAGGCATTTTTATTATCTTTTCATGTGTGCCAAGAACTTTGGCTGCATCTATCAAACTGGAATTACTTACTTTAATTAAATTCTATCCTCGAAAAACAAATGTTCAAAGTAAATAATTGGGAGCTGACTCTCGGTATGAAGATATCTTCAGCTCTACTGTGAATTCTTCCCATTCCGCTTCCGACACATGCCTCATTCAGCATCATGTAGGGAATGGGACATGGTTTGCTTTCGCCAAAAAGTATCCGGCTTGCAGCACGAAATATCATTTTCTGCTCTGCCGTTCAGGTGCAACAATTACCTACACGAGATGCAAGTGAACAGAACCCCAAGTTAAATAGGATAGAGGACTTGTGGAGTTGGAAAACAAATATCTGAAGCTTTTTCTCAAAAGAATCTTCTGTTTTTGGTACATCGATACGGAAACACAACTGGTGGCACGTCCCCGAATCTATGCTGCTGAAGAACAGCATGGCCAAAAATACCATCGGAACTTTGTTCATTCCAGGTGGGGTTCTCCTGTGCAACGAACCACGGTAGACACGTCCGTTTCTTCGTCACTCGTTTAGAAATTAGAAACGAGAGAAATTGAAGGTATGCGTTTGTGCTGTGCTGACACACAGATTGGTAGGAAGAAATTTGGAGCAAAGCTGCGCCAACCACACTTTTTGGCGACAGGGGGTCAAACGAATATGCTGAGCAAACTGTCCATACCATACGACGAACTCAGTACGGTACGACAGTGTTTCCAATATCTTTGCAAACATTCCAAGTATGTCGGAGAGTGCACAAGAAGAAAGAAGTAGTTTGGGGTTTGTTCTTCTGGCATTCTTTTACCAACAACGAAGTTACTACTCGCAGGCAGAATGGGAAAAAACCGTTTCTTTAATGTTCAGGTTGATTACTTCCAACAGAACAAACACTTACAAAAACCCACATTCTGTTCGTGCGACGCGTTTGTCAGTTAAGTGTTTTACCGAGCAGTTTCAGACACGGCAAGACACGACACGAAAAAACCTATCACAAAACAATTCTGCAAAGCTCAGAAATAGTTGGAATCTTGCGGGGTTGTTTTGCTCTTGTGAATATAACACGGTACAGGGTGCACGTAGGAATTTTTATTGAACAATCTACTTTTCTAGTGAAACTTGTTAAAAAAACAGGCTTGTTTGCTAGCGATACGACACGCGCCTTAGCGATTTGTTCCAAGAATCAGGGAACTGTTATCAAACCGTTTCCACTCAGTGAGAGCAACTTTGAAAGATGAGTAGATTTTCGTACTTAAGGTAGGTATTTTATAATAATCGGTAAGGTAATGAGAGAACCTCGTTTCAAACAAACAAAAAATCCTTTCCATGTAATTCCAAGAAGCTTTTATGGTATATTCAACGTACACGCGTTTTTGTTTGAACTTGGCCGAAGCTAATTAAAAACAATATCACTCAACGCGAGCAGATAAATTTCGTTCCATAAACTTTACGGAGATTAAAAGATTAACAGGTAGTCAGTGCTGTTTGATGCTAATTAATGCCACAATTGATATAGTATTCCGCTTCAAATGCAGCTCTAACGAGCAGGTGTGCACGGTTCTAACTAACGCAGCTAGTCGTACCCATCGCTTCCGTAGCTAATGATATGATCTTTACCTTCACCTACAATTGACTGATTAAATATTTGCGTGCCCGTAATGAACCAAGTAAACTTAGACGACACAATGAGACTTTCACCACAAAGTGGAAGACTTTATCCTGCTTGGCAATCACAGCCCGTCGTCGTAGTCATTTGCTCGCACAAAGCGTGCTTTAATAAGAAACAAACCTCGGTGCTTGAACAGAAACCCGCGAGTTGCTGTTGTAATAAACAATGGCAGTAGTTTTAGGTTAAACGATTGCCAGAGTCAGTCGACCTAGAGAGAAGCAGCACGGTGACTTGGCCGCAACACGTAACTTCACCATCAATCACTCGCCTCGCCTCTCTGGATGCTTTCTTATCTTCATCTTCAAACACCTCCGCGTCTCCGACATGCCACGGGTTTGGTTTTCAACACTTCCTGTTCCGGCGGAAATCTATGCTGCACACTGTACACAAAACAATCAACCTTTTCCCAACATAAATATCATAAAACAATCTAGTGTTTTGCAGTACTACTTCCCCTTTCGTGCTCACCGGCCCC